>JAJAGP010002583.1:0-73114 GCA_025084515.1 Ancistrus triradiatus
ATCCCAGAGTTGAAGCTGTTCTGTACGGAGGAATGGGCTAAAATTTCTCCAAGCCGGTGTGCAGGACTGATCAACAGTTACAGAAAACGTTTAGTTGCAGTTATTGCTGCACAGGGGGGTTATACCAGATACTGAAAGCAAAGGTTTGCATACTTTTGCCATTCACTAATTTGTAATATTGGATAATTTTCCTCAATAAATAAATGACCAAGTATAATATTTTTGTCTCATTTGTTTAACTGGGTTCTCTTTATCTACTTTTAGGACTTGTGTGAAAACCTGATTATGTTTTAGGTCATATTTATGCAGAAATATGGAAAATTCTAAAGGGTCCACAAACTTTCAAGCACCACTGTATGTGCATATCCTGCTTGTGGCCTTGGTACTGCTTTGGCATTAGCCATCTCAGTAGTGTTCAACATTGTCATTAGCTCTTGACAAATGCACGCTGTTAACAGAGTATCGGTGGACAAGCTACTTGGTGGTCTACCTGCTGTTATTGTTGTAATGCTTTGGTTGTTATTTTTAAGGAAGAAATTTCGCTGCAAGGTTTGTATTTGCTCTAAAATTAGGCTTCACGTCTTGACCGGGCAATCACAGTGAGCAGAGTATTGCTAGCACGTCTTAATGGCTCACTAACATTCATTGACAGGACTTACTATGGTTTGGCATAAATATAGCACGGATGGTGGTTAATCAGGTAATCACCAAGTGTACATTTCCAATTGTAATGGCTTGTTATGGTGACAGCTTTAGTAGTAACCTCTCTGCCTGAGATTCTCTGCAATTAAGACTTGATTGCACAAGGACAAGGGAGTCTGCATTTGGGAGTCCACTGAGAAAGTACAATGTGAAGTACAACAAGGACTAGACAGCTCAGTACTCAACACATACTAGTCTGTAATTTCTGACCTATTCCAACAACTAACGATGTGTTTCCTTAGGATACCCATCCTTACTACTTCCCATTCCAGCTTGTCTGTCTACCTATGTCTGCTGTCATGGAATTGCTTGTGGCTGGAGGTCTCTGTAACTGTCAGTCAGCTGTACACAAATTTGACAGTTCTTGGCACTCACTGAGACTTGTATTACCTCAAATAACACACAGCAACACCTGCTGTGTTCTCTTATCTTTCTCCCATACTCCTAGAACTTCTGGTCAGATAGGAGGAACAGGTCTCCTTATTTCCTCAACCTTGACATTTCTTTGTTTCTCATTGCCTGACCTTCACAGCTCCTCTTTTGAATTTCATGGTTTTACTATGCTCAAGCCGTGCAAAGTTCATATCATCATAATCTATCGACCGCATGGTCCAACTGAAAACTTTATTGGTGAGCTTGATTCTCATCTCGGCTCATTTATAGAGATTGGCAGTCCTCTGATTCTACTAGGTGACGTCAACCTCCCTACTGCTAGCATCATGTCCATGGTCATCTGTCATCTTGGCTCTTTCAACCTGACCCACACACACCAATCCCAACTCATAGAGCAGGCAAAACCCTTGATGTGGTCTTCTTGAAAAAACTCTACCATTTCCAACCATTTCTTAAAGTAACTCCTCTTAGCATTTCAGATCACTTTGTGTCTGTTTTGTCCTTCCATTGCTTATTAGCAGCACTTCCAATCCCTCTACTACAGTGACAAGCAATCTCTGTCTGATTCTTCCTTCTCCTCAATAGCACTCTAATCTTTGACATCTTCAGTGTGTACTCACACTACGCAATTCGTACCAACCTCGGGCACGTTTGACCCCCAAAGCGAAGTTTGTTTGACTAGAATGATTGCTCCGAATTGTGCCAGGGAGTGACACGCTGAATTGCGCTCAGGCCCACCTCTTCAAGAGGACTCGTGCATGGCACGTACAGTATGTAGTGTGATCGCAAATCTTGCTCCAGCGCTGAAAACAACATCAGCTGCTTTCGTAAAAACCTTCTTACGTGCAGTACGAGAAGCCGAAAATCAGTGCGTCACATAATCAGTACATTTATTATAAGGCTTATTAGGGCTGTGTGTCAGCGCAAACAAAGTGAAACCAGACTGTGTACAAATGGATGACATTTAAGACCATTGTTACCCTCCCCAGGAATGGTCGACCAACAAAGATCACTCTAAGAGCAACGCGTGTAATAGTTGGTGAGGTCACAAAAACCACAAGGTAACTTCTAAGCAACCGAAGGCCTCTCTCACATTGGCTAATGTTAATGTCCATGAGTCTGTAGAAGCCAGAAGGCTATTGAAGAATGTTTTGTGGACGGATAAGAACAAAAATAGATCTTTTTTTAGTTTTTAAAAGAAAAGCGTTATGTTCAGAGAAAGGAAATCGATGCTTTCCAGCATAAGAACCTTATCCCCTCTGTGAAACATGGTGGTGGTAGTATCATGGTTTGGGCCTGTTTTGCTGCATCTGGGCCAGGACAACTTGCCATCATTGATGGAACAATGAATTCTGAATTATATCACAGAATTATAATGGAAAATGTCAGGACATCTGTCCATGAACTGAATCTCAAGAGAAGGTGGGTCATGCAGCAAGACAACAACCCTAAGCACACAAGTCGTTCTACCAAAGAATGGTTAAAGAAGAATAAAGTTCATGTTTTGGAATGGCCAAGTCAAAGTCCTGACCTTAGTCCAATCAAAATGTTGTGGAATGACCTGAAGCGAGCAGCTAATGTGAGGAAACCCACCAACATCCCAGAGTTGAAGCTGTTCTGTATGCACGTACAGTATGTAGTGTTATCGCAAATCGTGCTCCAGCGCTGAAAACATAAGTTGCTTTCGTAAAAACACATAATCAGTACAATCATAATTAGTTTATTAGGGCTGTGTGTCAGCATAAACAAAGTCAAACCAAAAACGTCTAATATTAAGTACAAGCCTGAAGTTTGTTGTGCAGCACGAGAAGCCAAAACACAGCGCGCTGCATAATCAATGCACCTTATTATAAGGCGTATTAGGGCTGTGTGTCAGCGTGCCCAAAATGAAAAGCCCTTAAAAAGCCACATAGTAAGTACAAGCATAAAGTCCGCTGTGCTGTGCGACCCCATCTTGCAGCACGACAAGCCGAAACACAGTGCGCTGCATAATTAATGCATTTATTATAAAGTGTATTAGGGCCATGTGTCAGAACGCACAAAGTGAACCATAAAAGCCACATAGTAAGTACCAGCATTAAGTCCACTGTGCTGTGAGAGCCTGTCTTATACGTGCAGCATGATAAGCCAAATCAACCTTCCCCTCCTTACTCAGCCGTTCTCCTATCTCACCTATATCCTCTGTTATAGCTGAGGATTTTATGACCCATTTTGCACAAAAGGTGACCAACATTTAGTCATCCTTCTGTAATCAAGCCAAGGTGGAACAAACCCATACTCACCACGTATTGTTCAAACCACTTACTGAAGATAAAGTAGTGAAACTAATGACCACAAATCGTCCAACAACCTACACACTATGTCCACTACCCTCCACACTTCTCTAGGCAAATGACTGCAACCTTGCACCATATACCACAACAATTATTAACACTAACATCTGGCCTCATTCCTTCTATCTTCATAATGGCACAAATTACATCTTTAATGAAGAAGCCATCACTCAACCCAGCTGACATGTGCAACTACAGACCTGTTTCCCACCTTTCACTCCTGTCCAAAGCCCTTGATGGTGCTCTACTTGGATGGATGTCCTCCTTTATTCAAGAAAACAACCCCCTGGATACCAGCAAATCTAATTAGAAAGATGCATTATTCTCCATGTTTTTGGTGCTCATACTTCTGGATCTGTCTGCTGTGACTGATACTGAATTATCAGATTCTCATCCCCACTCTTGCTAACTTGGGCAATGGGGGTCATGTGCTTGACTTGTTCTCCTCATAATTACAAGATCAATCCTACCTGGTAGCATGGAAAGGTTTTCATGGCAAGGATACTCAACTTTACTTTCATTCTCTCCACCCACCTCCCACATTTCAAAACAAGTATCTGACTGCCTTTCTGTTATGTCCTCCTGAATGGCAAAACATTACTTGAAGCTCAATCTGGACAAGACTGAAAGATACACCATCAAAGAACTCCATGACACTGGACCTCTCAATCAACATATACAGTGGTGTGAAAAAGTGTTTGCCCCCTTCTTGATTTCCTGTTTTTTCTATGTTTGTCACACTAAAGTGTTTCGGACCATCAAACCAATTTAAATATCAGTCAAAGACAACACAATTAAACACAAATGCAGTTTTAAAATGACGCTGTTCATTATTAAGGGAGAAAAAAATCCAAACCTACATGGCCCCGTGTGAAAAAGTGATTGCCCCCTAAACCTAATAACTGCTTGGGCCACCCTTAGCAGCAACAACTGCAACCAAGCGTTTGTGATAACTTGCAATGAGTCTTTTACAGCATTGTGGAGGAATTTTGGCCACTCATCTCTGCAGAATTGTTGTAATTCAGCCACATTGGAGGGTTTTCGAGCATGAACGGCCTTTTTAAGGTCATGCCACAGCATCTCAATGGCATTCAGGTCAGGACTTTGACTAGGCCACTCCAAAGTCTTCATTTTGTTTTTCTTCAGCCATTCAGAGGTGGACTTGCTGGTGTGTTTTGGATCATTGTCCTGCTGCAGAACCCACGTTCGTTTCAGCTTGAGGTCATGAACAGATGGCCGGACATTCTCCTTCAGGATTTTTTGGTAGACAGCAGAATTTTTTGGTAGACAGCAGAATTCATAGTTCCATTTATCATCTTCCAGGTCTTGAAGCAGCAAAACAGCCCCAGACCATCACACTACCACCACCATATTTTACTGCTGGTATAATGTTCCTTTTTCTGAAATACTGGGTTACTTTTTTGCCAGATGTAATGGGACACTCACCTTCCAAAGAGTTAAACTTTGTCTCGTCAGTCCACAGAATGCTAAAAGTCTTGGGGATCATCAAGATGTGTTCTGGAAAAATTGAGACCAGCTTTAATGTTCTTTTGCTCAGCAGTGGTTTTCATCTTGGAACTCTGCCATGCAGGTCATTTTTGCCCAGTCTCTTTCTTATGGTGGAGGCATGAACATTGATCTTAACTGAGGCAAGTGAGGCATGCAGTTCTTGTTGTTTTGTGACCTCCTGGATGAGTCGTCACTGCGCTCTTGGGGTCATTTTGGTCGACCGGCCACTCCTGGGAAGGTTCACCACTGTTCCATGTCTTCGCCGTTTGTGGATAATGGCTCTCACTGTGGTTCACTGGAGTGCCAAAGCTTTAGAAATGGCTTTATAACCCTTTCCAGACTGATAGATCTCAATTACTTTCTGTCTCAATTTTTCCGGAATTTCTTTGGATCTCGGCATGATGTGTAGCTTTTAAAGATCTTTTGGTGTACTTCACTTTGTCAGGCTGGTCCTACTTAAGTGATGTCCTTATTGAGAAGAGGTGTGCCAATAATCAGGCCTGGGTGTGATTAGAGACAGTGAACTCAGGTGTGATAAACTATTGTTATGTTTTAGCAAGGGGGGACAATCAATTTTTCATACAGGATTTTTTTCTCCCTAAATAATAAACACCTTCATTTAAAAACTGCATTTTGTGTTTACTTGTGTTGTCTTTGATATTAATTATAAATTGGTTTGATGATCCAAAACACTTAAGTGTGACAAATATGCAAAAAAATAGGAAATCAGGAAGGGGGCAAACACTTTTTCACAGTACATGGTCAAACACTTTTTCACAGTACAGTGTCACCATCCATCCAGCCCACAAGGCAAAAAAAATTGTGATTTTTGAACAACAACCTCAATTTTTCAAATCATATCAAATGAACCACCAGATCACTTCTCCAGAAGTCTGAAGAGTCCAATCTTCAAACAATACCTAGGATAACATCTCCTCTACCCCTTGCATTGTCTGTTGTACCTGTTCTTTGTACATATTTTCATCTACTTGTCCTCAATCTCTTAATATTTATTACATGTGCCCTTAGCATCAAACTGAGAACTTCCTTGTTAGTCACTGAGCAGCATTAGTTTCTAGCCTGAATGCTAATGAATAGTTTTAGATCATTGAGTACTCACATCTTGGCACCTGTAACTGTTTGCACATGTTGTAAGTCGCTCTGAACAAGAGTGTCTGCCAAATGAGTAAATGTAAATGTGACGCTTGATCTACTGATAATGTTTTCTTATAATTAGAATTTAGAAATTAGCATTATCATTTTGACATTAGCCTTGTTTTTTATTGATGCATTGTTTATGAGGTTCTACCAGCCCACTTCTTGTGTTACATGTGAGTAAACCCACATAAGAGTCTCTTCCTTGTTCCCTACTCTTCCTTTGTTATATCCACCAGCTTTTGGACAAGGCTGACAGAATTTACCTCTATTTAGCCACAGTAGTGTTAGTGAGGCCTGGCACTTGGTCTAGAAGTACTGGATCACAGTATTCCACGTCAAATAAAAGGTGTTGGATGGACTGAAGGCAGGTCTCTGTACACCAGTGAGTCAAGTTCCTTGAAACCAAACTAATTTATTTCTGTACCTCATACTGAGTCATGCAAGACCAGGAAATTGTATTTCCCAAACTTTTACCACAAAGCAGTAAGCATAAATTCTCTAGGCTGAATGCTGTACCTGTATGGCCAAGGTATATAGATCATACATGTAGGGTGACCAGTACCACAAAATCCATATACAATCCCAAATCAAAAAAGATGGGACAATATAGAAAGTGCAAAATGTGCCTTACACTGACTTTTATTTCATTGCAGGCAGTATGAACTCAACATATTTAATGTTTTGTCTGGTCAACTTCATATTATTTGTTAATAAACATCCATTTTTGCATTTCAGGCCTGCAACACATTTTTAAAAATAATATGTGTAAAGGGCAAGGGCACAAGCATAAGCTGAAGACTTGTCATCTCTGATCCCTCAGATGGCACTTCATCAAGAATACTGAATATTGAATATTTGTCAATAGCTGATATAATCACATGGGCAATCCTTACATTTACATATTTATTTTATTTATTTATGTCATTTAGCAGACGCCCTTATCCAGAGTGACTTAAAGTTGATACAGTCTTACAATCCAAGCAATTGTGGGTTAAGGGCCTTGCTCAAGGACCAAACAGTGGCAGCTTGGCTGAGGTGGGATTTGAACCATGGACCTTCCGATCTATAGTCCTGTACCTTTACCACTAGGCCACCACAGTCCTTAGGTTTGTACTGGTATTTTGTCAAACTCATATCTGTCCATCAGATTGCCAAATAATAAGGGATTAATTATTCACTCCAGCTAAAGTGTCTTCAATGCTTCAAACTCTAGTGTTGGTGTGATTTACACCAATCCAGCTGATGCTTGTCATTGCACATAGTGGCCTAAGGTTTGTGTGTTGGTGCTTAGCCATGAACACTCAAATCATAAAGCTCTAGACAAGCAGTTTTTGCTTCCAGAAGCAGAACTCGCTTCAACACATGGGGGTTCCACTCTGTGAAACTGTTTTCACTTCACAGTCATAGCCCTTTCATTTTAACGGGGTGGCAGCTTGATAAAACTGACTTGTGAAGTTTCATTGTATGAATGACTGAAGCTGGAACTTGGAATTTGGTAGTTTTCTCAAACGAAGGAACTTCATGTACAAATGAAAGGGGAATAAAAACTATAAGAACAGCAATTGTCTCTCTCAACACCCCCAAGAAATCCCCATATGAAAACTCTAGTCCCTTCTCCTCCCACTCAGCTCTCCCCGGCCCGTGACTGAACATCCAGCAGCCTCCACTTTCCCTGTCACTAGGCGTTTGCTTCTCTATAAGAGGAAGCCCTGACTGTATTTATAGAAACTCTTATTTGCCTCAACAATACGCCAACCCCCACCCTGAAAGAAAAGCAGAATGTAAGTCAGACTTGAGTTTCACTAAAACTAAATGGAATGTACCAGAGTTGCAGTATTACAGGGAGACCTTGCTGTGTGGTTTTGACAATTAATGTGAAACTGGGTGAGTTCTCTGTGACATTCTTTTGCTGAAAACTATAAACACAGAAGGACCCCATCTGCACTTGATCGTTTCAGGTGTAAATATTGCCATGATTTATTAAATCACTTTTGGAGGTTATATGAGATTGATTTTATTCACATTATACAAATGTACACACACATGTTCCAAGCCACATTACATAGACATCCAAGCAACCCTTTACATAACATTACACAACATGCCATGAATTCTGATATTAGTCATTCCAAGGAAATTTAATTACAACTCCAAATCAGAAAAAAAAGTTAGGACAGCATGGAAATTTTTCATGTTATGTTTGCTCAACTTCATTTCATTTGTTAATAAACATCCATTATGGCATTTGAGGATAATACACATTGTCCATTTTCTCCAAAAGTGATCTGAAATACTGATTCATTTGACTACAATACACGTTTCCACTGTGTGATGGTCCATTGTAGACACCTCTGAGCCCAGAGAAGTAGATGCCACTTCTGGACATGGTTAATAAGGAATTTTGGCACAGTAACATTTTAAGTGGCATTTGTGAATGTAACACTGTGTTGTAGTGTTCGACAAAGGGTTTTCAAAGTAATCCCTTGCCCATGTGGTTCTATCAGCTATTGATCAATGATGGTTCCTGAGTGCCATCTGAAAGTTTGGATCTTAATGATTGGAGATCATGCTTCAGTTGAGGCTTGGGCCAGTGGCCTTTAAGAACTGAAATTCGTTGACACTCCTTGAATCATTTAATTATGTTTTTCAGGGAGAAATATACAAATCCCTTCCAATCTGTTTTTGAAGAAAATTGTTTTTAAATAATTCAATAATGTTCTTATGCATTTGATGACAAACTGGAGATCCTCTGGTCATCCCAAAATTTTTTGGAATTTGTTGAAGCCCTGAAATGCAGGAATGGATGTATATTAACTGAAATTAAGTTAAATATTAAATATATTGGCTTCATTCTGTCTGCAATGAAATAAAAGTCATTTTCAAATGCAAGTCATTTGCATTTTCAATACTGTCCCTACTTTTTCTGGGTTGTATTATTATTATTATTATTAAAATAACAATTATTGCTGCAGTAACTCTGTTTTGCATAAAACAACTGAGGTTCAACCCACCATTAGTTGTGTTATGAGGCATTAGTTGTGTTATGAGGTGTTATGAGGCCAATTCCACCTGAAATGGCAATCAGATTTCAGACTAACCAATACACTTTGACTGCTTGTGACTATGGTTTAAATCTTATCAGGGCACAAGGTGATAAGAGAACCAAATATACTTTTTCTGTCACTTTGAAAAAGTGACCCATTTGGAATGACCTGAATTTCAGCATGAATGTGTCATTCAAAGTACAGAATTACAACAGGCAATCAAGCCTAAAATAATGAGACATAACATCAATACATTAATATCTTCATTAAACACAGTTATTCATCCACAGTCCAGATTGAAAAATAAATGTGAAGATTTGTATTTAAAAACTGCCAGAACGTCCTCTCCTAACATTTCCAAGAGCTACTGATATGACTTGCACAAGAGGAATTTTAGACCATTCTGGGATTTCCTGGAGAACAGGTTTAGGTTTAATCTCTGACATTTTATAGCATAGTTTTTTTTGTTCTTATTTTACTGCTTTATTTATGGTTGGTAAAAGATTGGCTGCTTGATTTGTTGTATTTTCCAACTTCTAACAAGCTTAAGATGATAAACCGTTGACATGCTTCTGTCAGACTTTATTGGTGCAGTTTCAGATTAATTATTAATTTTACTAAAGACAAATCATGATGCTATTTCACCACACTTCACAGTTGGCATGAGTTGCTGGTGTTAGTGTACAGTGCCCTTTTCCTTTAAACATATCACTGTGCATTTTGGCCAAAATATTTACAGGAACCATGACTCAGCCTGGAGAATGAATGATTAATCAATGTGTATATCGAAGGTACACATGTGTGTTTTATTAGTTTAGGAAGAAACTGCCCAACTTACAGAACATATTTATTCATAATTCATGCAAAAATCCAGACAATTATCAAATCCTTGGCAGCACGGTGATGCAATGGTTAGAGCTGTCGCCTCACAACTTTAGAGATCCCCAGTAAAATTCCCAGCACAGACTTTGCCTGTGTGGTGTTTGCAAGTTCTTCCTTTGATATGTCAAGTGTTCTCTCTCTAAGGTCTCTCTAAAGCAGGTATGAAAATCAATGAATGTATGATCGTTAAATCAGGCTAAGGGTACTAGTGACGTGAAAACAAAGAGCCTTGACACAAAGAATGTTTCAGGTTACTTGATGTTTATTTGTATAATCCATATGGCCTCCCATAAATCTGCCTCAGCTGGAATCATATACATCTCATACTGACACTGCTTATGACTTCACACCAGTATTTTATATCACTCCTCTATAGCATCCCATGGCTCGCATTTCACATCCCACATCTCAGGTACTAGTCATATGCCCTGGATGAAGTAGGGATTGTATTACATTGAGACTCATGGGCACCTAGTTGTCATCCCATTTAACATATCCTTACAATGTTGGCTTTATACAATCACAGCTGTGGATGTTGTGTGTATGCGCAGGGATAATGATCTTGCAAAATTGGTGCACATGCTGCAGATGAGATACAATGGTTTTACAGAACAAAAGCTGGAGCGGCAGGTGTGGAAACATAAAACTTATGGCACTGGAACATGTCTGCTGAGAAGAGGGTAAACAACTTGTTTGTCTTAAAAAAGAAAGTTATTATCCTGTCCGGTGATATATTTAGTTTACTGGTGGGCAGCATGGACTGAGTATTCAGTTTGCTAAACACACAACGTGTAATCTCTGAGTGAACAAACATGTCCAGTAAAGGAAGTGATTTTGTGTCATCTACAGGCTAGTCATGAGGGTCCACGCTAGAACTCCCACTCCCACCCAACTCTAACAATTTTCCTTTATGTTTTATCAGTTTTGTCAAGTCAATTTAGAGCCATGTTAACAATAATAAAATATACATAATAGCGCAGCAACATGAAGAACTACTATGAATATACATTTAACCAAAGGCCAACAAATTACATTTAAATAGTCCCCCAGTAAATACCCATCAAGAGAATGCACCTTGTTTCTACAAATAGTCACATAAATATTAATCACTATTTTCTAACTGGTTCATGTCTATTCAAATCCACACTTTCTCTAATTGATACCAGCATAACATAGTGGAGAAATGCAGAATTTTTTATGACCCTTCTGCCTGCCTGTTATCTATAGATTGGGCTGGGTTGCATCACTCTGACAAGCAGGGTTTCATTTCAGTTTCAGTGCAGAATCTAAAACCTTTTCCGTCTAGTGCTAATCACCATATTATAAATAACCATTACCTCATAATTAACCTACATCTACATTTATGTCACTTAGCAGACATCCTCATCCAGAGCGACTTACAACTGATACAATCTTTGGAGTTCATCTGATACAATCCAAGCAATTGTGGGTTAAGAGCCTTGCTCAAGAACCCAACAGTGATAGCTTGACAGAGGTGGGATTTGAACCTTGAACAACAGCTACTCTGTCATCTTTCTGATGAAGATTGGTTGTAGCGGGTTTTTGGTTCATAAAGTGGTTTAGTTGATTAAAATACTCCATATGTTACAGCGAGAAGTCAGATAATGGGGAGTTCGGGTAGCGTGGTTCGACTGTATCTAATAGGAATGACATAGGTCCTGTTTGGTTTGCATGCTGATAGTCAAAGACAAAGGGTTAATTCTTGAATTTTTGAACATTGAGAACATACTGTAAAGCTCTGGTGTCAATTCTAAGCACCACAATTAAGTCAGCTCAAGTTCTGGTTTGGATGACTTAAAATGTGCTGTTTCTGTCTGACAAATACTACCCTACAAAAAAACATCACCAGTAATCTGGTAGCATTTTACTAGTAAACACTGTGACTCAGTATTGGCATACAGCAATACAACTTCATTCATTCATTCACTTTCTTATCCCCTTATTCATGTACAGGGTCATGGGAGAGCCTGGTATTGGTCATACACTCTCACACTCACACACTAGGGCCACTTTAGTGTTGCTAATGTTAATGTATAATATGTCTAATTAGTAGTTTACTCAGCTCAGTTAATTTAGCAAGAATTAGCCGTTCTTTATCATGAATACTCAAGCTGACTTTTGACACTAGCAAGAAAGCCACTCCTGATGTTGGTTTAGATTTGGGTTTGTTGCATAGTACAATATCACTGCCAAAGGCTGAAGCTGAGGTTGACCCTCCGTCACTTTAGAACTAGGACACTTTCCTTACATTTACATTTACTGCATTTAGCAGACGCCCTTATCTAGAGCGACTTACATAAGTGCTTTGTGTTGTTCTTAGTAGACAAACCTCATGTTAGTACAAGTAAGCAATAACTCAAGAACACAATCCAACCTTCTATCTTCCAAATGTCTTAACTTCATTACCATCAAATACATCTATCTAATAAACTCAAGGGTTCAGAAGTTTGTTTGGAATTAAGCATGAACCAATTTGAATACATAGGTGTGTCCAGCACTATTTTAGGGTTGCTCAAGCACCCTTAAATTGAGTCCCAGCATCCCAAACAATAAGAGTAAGAAGTCATTTTTTGTTAGTGTTTTGTTTTCAAAAAATGGATGTGTCTCTGATAAGCTGAAAAGTTGTTAAAACCAAAAAGGTTTAATGGTTTCATTCTAATATTTTAACCACGAAAATACAGCAGTGTCCCCTTGCCTCGCAGATGGTATGATCCACTTTCTCTCTCCTTCACAAGTGTGTGAATGATAAAATAACTTTCAAATGTACAGGTATTTCGTTTGTTAAAAAAAAATTTCTGTTCCTATAATTACGCCTGCTGTACTGTATGTTCCAGCAGCCAGCAGCCATTCAGGGATTTCCCTCTCACATCCCCACCGGTGATCAAGGTTTCTGTGGTTCCATTCAGAAACGTGGATCTATAGAACAATGCCTAACTATATGGTTTTAATTCCATAAAGTTGTAACCAATTTTTTTTCCATCCAATAAGGAGAATGAGATAACATTTTTTTTATGGTGACTATGTGTATACTATGAATACGTCATGGTTTTTCTACAGTACTTTGGTAAAACCATGGTAGAGATACCATAGAAACCATTCATAATTTCTGTCAAAAAACTATGATAAAACCATGGTTAATTTTCATAACACTATTATTATGCTTCCATCTCACACATAATATAATACAGCTCAAGCATCACATGCGTACAGGATTGTTGTTAATTCACAATTAATTCTGTCTTACTTGTGTGCTCTGATGCAGTTTGTCAAAGTAAATTATGAAATGTTATCTAATTTTCCTAACTGGATTGAAAAACACAGCTTGGTGTCCTGAAATCATTAGTTACGCTGTGAATTTCAACACCTTTGGTATACAGTTCTTTCACAATTTCTTACACATTCTTATTGCACACTGACATGTTTCTCAATAACCAATGCTCTAACTGAAGGTTTTTCGCCTAAGCCATTAAGCAAAACACGTGCTAAACACATGTACTGCAAACTCTTGAAACACTTTTGTGAAACGATTCACACACTAAAACCAGCAAGTGCTTTTATGAGCAACTCCTTTGCCATATTTTGGATATAAACTGCATGTTTGAAAATCAAGGGGAAGAACACACTGATCTTACCAAGACAAAGAGTCTTGATTTTTGGCCTGATGTTTTGATTGTTAACTTATTTATTTAATGATTGCTTTATTCATTTACATGGCAGTGCGGTATGTTTTTGGCTACTTACAACATGTCCTCATTATTGCTGTACAAACATGTTTATTGTATGAATCTGTATAATGATCCATGACTAAGACACATTTAGAATTTAAGCTTATATAAGTGTGATATTATTCATTATACTAATGCTGGGTAAGGCCTTCCTTTGCTCGAAAATCAAGCCTCGGTTCTTCGTGGTATGGATTGCACAAGATGTTGGAAACATTCCTTTGAGATTCTGCTCCATGTTTACTTGATTGCATTACACAATTCCTGCAGATTTTTGCACTTTCTTAGAAACCTCCCATTCTATCACATCACAAAGGTGTTCTACTGGATTCAGATCTGATGACTGTGAAGGCCACCGAAGAACATTGAACTCACTGGGCATAAAACTAGTTCAAGGTGACATTTGCTTTGTGGCATCGTGCAGTAATTTGTGGCCATGAAGGGATGCACAGGATCAGTTCGTTGAACCATTCTGTTTAAACTCCCTGGTTCGATCCCAGCCTCTCTGTTTGGGTTTACTTTGGGTATTCTGGTTTCCTCCCACATTCCAAAGACATGCATTAGGATAATTGGTGACTCTAATTTGGCACAGATCGATGTAACTTTGCTTTTGTGAATAACCATTGATGCTGATGCAACATTAAATAAACAAATAAATACAATAATACACTGGGAGCAGACAGCGGTACACCCTGGGCAGGGCACCAGTACATCACAGAGTTCCATAAATGCACTACCTGATCTTTATGTCGCAAGCACTGTCCGGGATTCAAACCCTGGCACCTGGGAACCACCATTTCCACTGGTTGGCTCCACTGGAGAATCATGGATATTTGGTATGGAGCTTGTTTCGCTTGATGCTGCAAGATCCTGCACTTTTTTGAGAAGTCTTTTCACTAGAATTTGGAACATGACTGTGAGATCGGGCACTGATGTTGGACATGGCTCACATTTGTCATTCCAGTTCATCTCAAATGTATCTGATGGAGTTAAGGTCAGGGGTGTGAGCAGGCCAGACAAGTTCACCATTCATTTTGGTTAATCATTAATTTATAGACTTTGTTTTAGTAAAACAGAACAGAATTTTGATTAACTGACTTGTTGGAGAGGTAGAAGCTTATGACAGTATCAAATTAAGAGTCACCAGGGTGTTCAGTACAATACAATCCACTGTGTATCTATAGATTCCATACCTGTAAGCTTTATTTTGTGACCCTGTTAGCAGTGAGTGTGCCCGAAATAACAGAGATCATTAATTGGAATAGGTGACTACGTGCTACTTTTGGCCAACTTACATATAACTTATATACTTCTCATTTTAGCAAAGTATTGTACATGGTTTAGGGTTAAAGTGCTATCATCACGCAATTGCTGGCTGCACATCCGTTATGCAAATCTCCACATCCCAAATGTGCGCTATTGGATTGAGATCTGGTGATTGTGCAGGCCATTTGAGAACAGTGAACTGTTATGTTCAAGAAGCCTGTTTGAGATGACGCGTTTTCCTGCTGGAGTTAGCCATCAGAAGATGGCACACTGTGGTCATAAAGGGATGGGCATGGTCAGCAACAATATTCAGGTAGTCTGTGGCATTTAAACAATGCTCAATTGGTATTAAGAGCCCCACAGTCTGCCAAGAAGAAAATACCTACCGTCTCACCCTGTGATGTCACAGCAGAAATATCAGACCCGGCAACAGCTTTCCAATCTTCTCATGTCCAGTTTTGGTGAACTTGTGCGAATTGTAGGCCCACTTAGCTGTTCTTAGCTGACAGCAATGGTGTGACCTTCTGCTGCTGTAGCCCATCAAGGTTTGATATGTTGTGCATTCAGAGACGCTCCTCTGCATACCTCGGTTGTTGTTTTTTTTGTGTTACTGTTGCCTATCAGCTTGAACCAGTCTGGCCATTCTCCGCTGACCTCTGGCACAATAAGGCATTTTGTCCAGAGAACTGCCACTCACAAGATATTTTCTCCTTTTCAGACCATTGTCTGTAAAACCTAGACATGGCTGTGTGTCAAAATCCAAGGAGTCATATCAGGTATATCAGTGAAAAGTTCTCACAATGAAAGGAAGTGTGTGTGTGCGTGTGTGTGTTTTGAGAAATGGGTTCATAAATGTGTATAAGATCAACTGCAATCATGTGTGAGTTGTAATAGCCTCTTGTGTACAGAACACACGGCATCAGGCTGTGTGAAGTTTCGACCAAATGGTGAGAAGGGAATGAAACCTTACTGACACTCAGCAGGTGTGCTGCTGTTTCACTGAGACATGAGAACTCTCTGTTCCCACAATTAGGTCAACATCTCTGCTCAGTAAATGTTGATGTAGCAACATAGTAGCTGTACTGGATCCTCCGTTACAGCTACACACCATAAATTAAATGCATGGCTTCACAAGATGAGAAATCTTTGTTTCTTTGAAACAAATAGATATTTTAAATGAATCATATACTGTGGGGGTAGGCAACAATACAAACTCTTCTCCACCAATGAATAGCGTGACAGAAAAAAAGGGAAGAGTTTTGGAGTGGTTGGGGGAGGGGTGACGTTGCCAAGGTGGTTTCCACTTCACGGCAGAAGTATCTTGTAAATTTGGTCCTCAAATGCGTCCCAAAGAATTCAAAGAATCAGTGAATCATCCTAAGATGACTGAAGTTACTTTATGTTTAAAGTTAAAAATAGACTAAAAGTGGTGTTTTAACACAACTGAAAAAATCTATATATTTTGTTATACCTATATATTTATGAATAGCCACATTGGAAAAGCCCAGTCATATAAGAACAGGTCAGCTGGCTAGATAAGTATCTATCTAGCTAATAAACAACGATGTTAGGTCACTTTTGTCGATTGGTATTCCAGCATCTGACTCTCAATTTTGCATCAACATATTCTCAAAGTCACTTAACAACTACCAAACATGTGAAATATGTCTACATTTATCCAGAACATCAACCAGTTCAGTCCAATGCCACACATTAAATAGTGTACTGAAATTTTGTGTGAGATTGGCATAGTACAAATGATGTTATTGATGTGGAACATTATTGATGTGGTTTATCAGGCAGTTAACAGGCCAGCTAGCCAACTGCAAGTCATTTAGCTCATATTAGTCTTGTGTTACCTCATTATATACCACAGCAATTATTTTAAAAGTAGCCAACATGTGAAAGTACCATAATAAACCTGACGTTATGTAGGTAGTATGATCACACACCTACCAGGCTGACAGCTATCAGGCACTTCTAATAAATCAGATCTTGTCTAGTCTTGTCATTCCTAATTATTATTATTATTATTATTATTTGGGGACTGTGGTAGCCTAGCCATTAAGCTACTGGACTCTGGACCAGAAGGGCTAGGGTTCAAATCCCACCTCTGCCAAGCTGTCACTGATGGGTCTTTGAGCTAGAACCTTAATCCATAATTGTTTGGATTGTAAGACTGTATCAGTTGCATTTACATTTACAGCATTTAGCAGACGCCCTTATCCAGAGCGACTTACAATTGGTACAGTCTTACAATCCAAGCAATTGTGGGTTAAGTGTCTTGCTCAAGGACCCAACAGTGGCAGCTTGGCAGATGTGGGATTTGAACCCTGGACCTTCTGGTCCTGAGTACAGTACCTTAACCGCTAGGCCACCACAGTCCCAAAAAAGTTGCAAGTCGCTCTGGATAAGGGCTGCTAAAATGACATAAATGCAAATGTAAAATGAATATCAGATGTGATTGACCTGTGGTTGAGGAGCTTAGAGACATTAATACCAAGCTAAAATATCACACCTGAAATTCATTGGAATGCTAAGATGGCGTTTTAGTGCTACTAAAAAAATGGGTTGAATTTCAGGAATAAACTACATTTTGAGAATAAAATCATAGTATTTTGAGAATAAACCTGTATTTCTATGACAATATTGTAGTATTTCTAGAATAAAGTCATAGTACTTTGACAAGAAAGTCAATGTGTTGAAACTTTGGGTCATTATTAAACCTCGATGTCTCACCTATGTCTATTTCATGGCTATTTTTGGCAAGAGGCGAGTTTGGCGACTTAACGAGGTTACAAACAAACTAGACAAAGGCAGTGACATTTATACCTGATGCTGACATAATGTGTTTTACTGAGCAGCCCTCATGATTGTACAATCGCATATACAATGTCCATAAATATGTATGTACATGTACAGTTTCTATTCATTTACGCAAATTTCAGAAGTAGTCTGTGATTGACGATTGTTTCTGTGACACGAAGCGCATGAAGTCCAGTCTGCGATGAATAACAGACAGGGGCTGTTCTGATTGTTCAAAATAGCGCATCAGTGTGTCAATCGCTAACAAAGAAAAAAAATGCTGCAGTCAGAGAGCCCAAAGATCCCAAATAAAGCCAAATCTTTACAATAACCGGATATGGCAACTGTGGTAGTTAGGCCAAGCAGGCACAGACTGAGAAAACCAATGGGAATCGGGTAACTGGTATACATGCTATGAGAAATCCGATTACTGGAATAAAACAAGTGCATGTAAAAGCACTCACTGTCTCCTGTGAAGCTACATGCCCTCTTCAAATGTCACGATAGCCTTGTAGACCACTGCTGCCTGCGATTTCTCCTTCCATTAAAGAGACAATGACATGCCAGGACATTTAACATTTTCTTTGTTTGTAAAACCTATGTGAAAGGATAACTTTATTCAACCCTCTGTCCCTCATTTTCACATTTAGGCTACAGTGTAAGAGCATTTCGACTTTATTCTCAAACTATTATGACTTCATTCTCGAAACACAAGTATATTCTCAAAATATTACTATTTTGTTTTCAGTGTTATGAGTTTGTTCTCGAAATCATCCACTATTCCACTATATTAATGGAAAATAGGATCTTTGCATCAGTTTTGTTTGGTGGTGCATTTAACCCAACCATGATGATTTACACATTTGAACACTGACACTCCTAGAGATTTATGAGTAAAGCCCATGGATTCTATCCAGCTTACGTACTAAACCTCATTAAACCGATGTGACCCTGTTGCTGTTCCTTGCTTTCCATGCTCCTCCTGGTTGCTATTGGCCAGCTGGGTACGATGCATGCCAAAGGCATGCCTGCATTCCAAACACGGAAAGGAACACAAATACGGGCCATTACTCCTAGCTCTACCATAAACATGGGCGCGGGAGCAGACAGCATTCCAGCACTCTTCTGCTGAGCTAGCCCTCTTCACAATAACACGTTAGAGCGGGGGACAACCGAGAGTGGGCGAGAGGTCATGTGGGAGGTAAATAAACGTGGAATGTGGACACATCGGGGTAATCAGTAAATGGGGGATGGTATAGAGAACGTTCTGGTCCTGGCTCGATCCACTCCGACTGAGTGACAAGACTCCTTTAATTTACTGTAACAGTGCATGATTTGGAGAACAGATCTCAGGTCAAGGGGATCTAATGCTCATGCGAACGCAAGGCAAGGACAATGTCAAAGACTAAATACATGTGGGGTGTATTGCTTGTGGAACTAAGTGTGAGGTTTCATAAAACAGGTACAAAGGAATTGCATGCATGCATAGACATACTGAGAGAGGGAGAGCAACAGAAACAGCATGTATTCTTTCCTTGTGTTCTGAGTAGAGCAGCTCCGGTTGGCAGTTGGTCTGCCCCTCCTCCACTCCCTGGTATCTTTGTTAATCAGGTGTGGGGGAGGAAGAAAGAAAGCCACGGAATAGAGCGAGTGCAGCTCTGGTCGCAAAGAAAGGGTTAAAGAAGATCCAATGGTACGACAGACATATCCAATACAAACACGCACTGTCTTTTCAGTTTGAATAGAAGCTACAGTAGGAAGGTGTGGTTCCAGACATAAAGAGCCTGCTTGATTACATAATCATATGTTTATATTATAAGTCAATACACATTAGGCTTATGCCCATATCTTGGTAGGTAAAATAACCAGGTATTTATGGTTGTATTATAGATTAAGTGAGCAATTTACTCAAAGCAGACATTTACTCAAATATGTTACTATAATATTAATATATACTACTATCTACCAAGAGAACACATTATTTCCCTTAGAGACTCTGGTAGCTCATGATTAGTAAAGTTCAGACAGTTTAGTCCTGCTCTGTTTTTGGTAACATCATATTAATCTGACCTATGTGTTATTTGCCTAAAAAGAATACTATACTACATAATATGAGTTATTTACCAGATTTTGACCACAACAGATTGCCATGCAAATTAGGGCACAGGTCTGTGCAATAGATATGCTAATTAACGTGGGAGACAATGCACCTTGGAGATGGGTGGCACTCCTTCAAGCAGCGTTGAGCTTTGGGTAAATAGTGAGCCATCAAGCTCACACACAAGATGTTTATTCCGTGATCCTCCGAGCAGACTGCCCTGACAGCTTTTTAAGCATATGAAGGGCGCCACCAATCACAGGCATTTCTGAGCACCAGGAACGAGTATAATCAGCAATGGGCTGCTACAATGCTTGGAGCACTTGTTGAACTGCTGCTCATTTGCACATGCAGTCACTGCCTGATCGGCTAGTCCTACCGCTGCAGCCAGTGGCCCAGAATAGCACCAGCACTCCACCCCCTTCTAGCACATACACAAACACACACTCTTCCATCTCTTCCCCACGTTGCACACGCTGCAAAACATTTCACTAGGTCATATAGGCTTCTACTGAGCTGCTCAAGCTCTCTTTCTTTTCCTTCTCTGTGATGCTCACTTATACTGCACATGCAAGCACACCTGCATACATGAAAAGCTGCAAACTAAAAACTGAACCTAAAAAAAAGAAACATATGATGCTGAATTTAGTGGCTGACGTACAGCCTGGAACTCAGACACAGATACAGCCAGTGTTTACCCTTGTGTTATGAAGACTATGTAACATGACATTATTAGTATAGCAAAAGAATTACACAATCCAAGTATTGACAGTGCTTTGAAAACTGACCAACTCAATTAATGTGTACATTATGTTATTGGATGCTACAATCCTGTATAGCAGTTGAACTTTTTTTATTGTTCTTGCTGTCACACTGATTTTTTTCTATAGTACATATAGCCTAATATAACTATTCAATTAAAGATATCATTAGTAGCTGCATTATATAAAATTTAATGGGCAGTGATATGTCCCAACCAACCCAGATTACCAGTATAGTAGTGTTACAAGTCTGACAGGATTCCATACCTATTCAAACAAAATAATAGAGGTTAAAAAAAATCCATGTCATTTATTTTTCACATTGTATTTACAGGTATGATAGCATGTTTTCAAATAGCTGAAGGAACTTTGAAATTTAGAACCACTTTCATTCTAAGACTGCCAAACACTTAAGTTAAAATTTTCTTTTGAAAAGAGCACACGATGATGGCCATGAATCAGGGCCAGGCTAATGGCATACAGCCCACAAATATGATTCATTCTTCTATGTTCTATGGCGTGCTCGGTCAGTGGCCCATGAGTGACATTCATGACATACCCTCAGATCTCTGAAATACAAAGCCAAGTACATTCTATGGATAAAAAAGATGTGATTTTGCAGATGGTCTAAAGTAGGTCACAATAAAGTTTCACAACTAGGTAGGACCAGTTCGGTTCGAAGCTCTTTCATTTTACAAGGAACTGACTAATTACGTTGTATTTATACTTTTGGCTCAGAGATGGAAAGCTGACTAAATAGCTAGCTAATGGTGCTACGATATAATTTTCTTCCGAGGTTTGTTTGGTTGTTTATTTAGTTGATTTTACGTTGCTTTTAGCATCAATGGCTATTTAGCGACAGAGACAAGCTTACGGTTGTGTTGAAACTAGTCATACATATGCATACCGGGTCAATTTAATGTAATCAATTAAGCTAATGCATGTAATCAATTAAGCTAATGCATGTCTTTGGACTATGGGAGGAAACCCGAGCGCCCAGAGTAAACCCATGCAAACACAGGGAGGACATGTAAACTGGGGTCGAAAATGTTATATATCATTTGCCAGTCCTCTCTGTATCTGTCTGTCTATTTGTATATATATCTATGTACAGTTTACAGTGGGTCTATCTATCTCTCTCTCTCTCTGTCTGTTTACAATTTCCCAATGGATCTATCTATCGATCGATCTATCTATCTATCTATCTATCTAGCTAGCTAGCTAGCTATCACACCCTATAAGAACAATGAAAGCACTCCTAGACTGGGCAGTTTCTCAGTAGAAACACTGAGGCCTTCTTTGCACAATAACAGTGAGCAGAGCCAATGAGAACAAAGGACACAGAGGCTCCGCCCCTTTCTCTTAGCCTGCCTCCAAGCTCCTCATGGGCATATAATTCTCGAGCTGACCCACTAAACACGCATATATACACACACGCATACACGCTTCCAGACCTTGAACCTAGCACGACGATCAAGTCTTACGGAATATAAACTCGCATTTCTAGGAGGTTTGCTGAGGACCTGCATTTGCAATCCCGGACTAATTTGTCGTGCTACGGGGAATTAGTGGATATCGAAAGGTAAGCATGTTATCTGGTGCTCTGAAACAGCGCTGCTCCAGGACATGAGGAGCAGATCCATTGTTCACTCCGATGTTCACTTTCTTTTCCCCGTCTTACTCACTTGCGTTTGCATTTTGGAAATCGTTTGTGTGTTTGCCGTTCATGATGAGTTTAGAGTTTGAACGCGATCGTGCACGTTTTAGGTCATCAGCGTTTCGGGGCTATGCAGGGCTTAGGACAAGTTCTCTTTGTTGGCTCGGTCATGTCTTTAGTTTGAATTCATAATGTGGAGCACGGATCAGATGAGCTCTCAGTAAGGCATGTCCTCATGGCCTGCTGTATAGACCACTGGTTTGGATCCGCATCACTTCTATTTTAAGAGCTTGCGTTTGAAAGGCAGCCATGGGTAGCCAGGTGCAGAAGAAGGGACACCTTTGCCATCATGCAGTGGTTAAAGTGTTCATAGCGAGGAGCCGTCTATCAGACATTTGTGCTAGGATAAGCAGGTGTCTTAGAAGATTATGTCTGGTCAACCTTTCTGTCGAGACAATTGACAATCTGTAGTTCTTGTAAGGGCAGGCCCAGTGTCAGCAGCTCTGTTTTATTTCCAAGCCACACACTAAAATTCAACGGTTGTTGTGGTGTTTGTTCACCTGAAAGACCCTTTAATGCTAATGTCTGGTACAAGTGCAAAAGTCCATAGTAGAACCCAAAGCTATTTTGAGATACAGTCAAACATTTGCAAAAGGGAAGAACCTTTCAGAAGGTCTTTCATATGGAAATGGAGCTATCTAGACCTGTGCACCATCCAAACAACACTTGTGTGGTGGATAGATGCTATTGTGTGTGGTTCCGGTTCAGTCTTTGCTCGTCTGTTTTGATTGGTTAGTTGGCAGCCTGTACATGATGATAAGCAGTGTGACCAAAGAAAGCTTTGTCACGCTGTAGAACCCTTCTGAACTCTCTTGTGATATTCTTTTCCAGTGTAGGGAGAAGCCATGGCAGAGCACATGATGATGCCCATGAGCCACGGCCAGGCTAATGGCAGTCTGCATGGCTACCGAATGGGCATAAATGGCCAGCAGCATGCTCCCCAGCCCGGTCTCAGGGCCATGTCCAATGGACAGATGATGCACTTTGGACCCCAAGGAACCATGCAGCGGTCCAACATGGTGATGAATGGCCAGATGAATGGAGCAGCAATGGGCCATCACCAAATGCAGTCAGCCAACATGATGTACAGCAACCAGGGTCAACAGCACCAACAACATCAGCAGCATCACATGCACCAGCAGCAGCTTCAAAGCCAACAACAACAACAACAACAACAACAGCAGCAGCAGCAGCAGCAGCAACAGCAGCAGTACATGACCGGAGGCCTGACCTCCCCGCAGCTCATGGCCACCATGCATCTTCAGAAACTCAATACCCCGTACCACCCTCATCCACTCAGTACCATGAATGGCCACCACGTCGCAAATGGAGCTCAGTTTCGTATGGGTCCAGCTCAGCTGGTCAATGTGCAACACATGGGAGGACCCGCGCTGGGCCTCAGTGGCATGGATGCTGATCTTATTGATGAGGAAGTGCTCACAGGGTTGGTCATGGAACTGGGATTGGATAGAGTTCAGGAGCTGCCAGTACTGTTCCTGGCACAGAACGAGTTCGATTTTCTTCCAGACTTTGTCAGCAAACAACAGCCCAGCACGGTTAGCTGCTGAGATGTGGAGAGTGAGATCCTGAAAGGGTGGACATGCAGTAAGGGGTGGTCATTACCCTGTTCGTAGTATTGGAGAGGACTGTCTCTACAGCGCAGACGAACAGGCAGATGTTTCTCTGGTTCACCGCTGAAAAAGAGTGGTGGAGCTTCAGCCAGAGCAATGGGGACGGGGTAGTAAATGCTGCTCCTGCCCGCCTCGAGACATGAATGTAACAGTGTTGCAGAACTATGAGCTTGGTGCAATGTCAAGCATGCTCTGTCCTCATAGTAGTTTCACATTCACATGTAATTTATTTATGTTCTCAACTTTGGTGGGAAAGTTCTGCATTGCAGGATGCCGTGGTGCAGTTTTGATTGGAGTGTGGGGGTGGGGGGATGGGGATTGGATTGTGACTCGAGGATCTGTAATTTTGGTCTTATGAGAAATTCCCATTTGTAATGAACTGGTCACGTACAACTAGACCCTTCAGCGAAGTATGTGATCTACATATACCAAGCAGGCTCCTTCAGATATGTCGTGTAGAACTGCCTTAAATCACACAGCTTTTATTTATTTGTTTTCTTTTTTTCTTCCTCAGTCACCCTTTGGTAAAAGAGGGTTATGTGTTTGACTTGGCGCTACTGTTAATAAATATGGCCCAGTTATCTGTGGCCTGATTTTTACATTGATCTCTGAATTTACTGGAACAACAGAGAATGCTGCTGAAATCAGTAAATGGGTCATGGGTTGCCATCTTGCATCACATGTGGTATACATCCATCTTTTACAGAGCGGATAAGATTTTAGAAGTGCTTTAGAAGTACATCAAGTAGGCACAAGCCATAAAGTCTCGTCTTGCTTTGGTGGTTATAGACCAATGCTAATCAACACTGAATGCTAGCCACTAGTCTGCTCTGATCTCCTAGCATGCTAGCCATTTATTTAAAAAAAAATAAATAAATAAAAATGTCATCCTGCACAATGGTACACTGTTCTCATAGATGCATTAGATGGCTGCCTTCAATTTGTACCTCCCCTATTTTATTGCTTTTTAATTTCAAGTGTGTGTTGGATAAGGGAGGGGGTGGTCCAGAGCGAACAGAACAGGTTAATCTATGCCTGCATCGACTACATAGGCCCTTTATGTCTGCTGGTTTACTTCTAAGAACATGTGCTCCATTTATGTAGACGTCCTGCTACGCCTTCTGGAGGGGGTTGCGATGGCAAGCCTTTTAACGCTCCATTGTCATTTCCTGCATCTCAGAGGGGGGGAGGGAACAGCAGGGCAGAAGTTGCGTAGATGGCTACTACAAACAAGCTACTCTGAGGAGAACATGGTACCACTGAAGGTGCCGCGTTGTGCTTGAGGGTTGAGCTGTAATTTTGTTCTACTGTACTCGTACAGTACTTTTACCAGTGTATAATGGCTTGACAGTTTTGTTTTCTGCAAATAGCTAATGGAAGTTAAGCTAACCCTCATGGCTGCTTAGATATCAGGGTGAATACGACTGGTCATTCTGCTTCTCTAGCTTTTGTCTGAAGAAAATGTATTTATTTTAAGCAATAATAAACTATTTTATTTATGGAACAATGCTGCTGGTGATGTCATTTTCATTGAGAGTTTACTCAAGTATGGAAATAATTTTATTGGTGCAGCAATATTATATGGACTGTAGTGGCTTAGCAGTTAAGGTAATGGGGCTGGATTCACAAAAGCTTTCTTTAGGGAAAAACTTGTGATGGTT
The DNA here is from genome assembly GCA_025084515.1 of Ancistrus triradiatus. Classification (NCBI taxonomy): domain Eukaryota; kingdom Metazoa; phylum Chordata; class Actinopteri; order Siluriformes; family Loricariidae; genus Ancistrus; species Ancistrus triradiatus. The sequence continues at coordinate 25,704 of JAJAGP010002583.1, forward strand.
CTTAAGGCAAACACGAGTTCATAAGAATGTTCTTTAATGCAGTTCTTGGTGGGGAAAAAAGCGTGCACTGTTCTCAATGTATGATCATAAATTGTAATTGTTTTCTTATGTAGGCCATGTTGCATTTCACAGCTTACGATATATGGCATGAGACACATGTTGAATTTGTGTTTTCTGTTCGTTTAATCCGATAAGAGAACTGCAAAAGATGAGAAAAATGTAAAACCAAGTGTTCAAATAACTGGTTTGGTTAATTTAGATGCTTACCTTGTCAACTCTTACAGGCGAAGACAAGTGTGAGGCTATCGTAAGGTGAAGAATTTAATGTTTTCAAGAATACCACTTTTTGTGTGTGTTAGGAAAATGAGGCTCTTAGGAAGTCATTTGAAGAATGCATTTTTTTCTTCTGAGGAATGAATTAAAAAAAAAACTTTAAGACACTTTGTGAATCCAGTCTCTTGACTATGGACCAGAAGGTCCATGGTTCAAATCCCACCCTAGCCAAGTTGTTTCTTGTTAATAGTATATCAGCTGCAAGTCGCTCTGGATAAGGGCATCTGCAAAATGACTAAATGTATATTCATAAGGTTAAGAAATTATATTGCATGCATTTTTAAGACCTTTTCTACACAATGCTGAATTGCCAATTTCAGCACCTTCTGGGGAATTGGGCTGGTTTGTGTGTGCGTGTTTTTTTTTTTTTTTTTTTTGCCTAGCTCTGCAATTTGAAACTTGCAGATAAGTCACTGTATATGTGTGTGAAGCCAGGGTGTGATTAGGAAGGCTGGGCTATGTAACGACTCCTGCGTTTCAACTTTGTGTTGACCTCGGATCTAAGATGTCCCATTCCCACCCAAACCACAAAATGTCTGCTGGATAGGAAATGGGTGTGATTCTTTTTTTTTTTACACTCTTGGCACAGGGTAACAGCTATGACTGCTTAGACAGCTATGACTGTAATGTCTGAGATAACTGCATCATGATCCATTCTGAGTGACTCCGTAGTCGTTTCGTTTTTGCATGTGTCACTTTTTACATGTGATCTAGACGAGACATACGGTAAGCAGGGTGTGACAGGAGATATTTACAGTTAACCAGTGACTGTTTTTCTCTGTCTCCTACTCTTAGGCCACCCACAACAACCGCTATACACACTTCCTGTGTGTGCTTTCAACATTTTCAGTTTAGATCAACAATCCTAAACCCACCACAGTGAGACAGATATCTCACCATGGTTACAAAAAGTGAAATCATGAATGACAGTGAAGTTGAGAAGCACTTTTTGTCATGCTCTGGGGATTTCTCCATGGGGTTTACCCCAGGATCCGGCAGAGATGACCCTCTGAAATAGCAGTCGGGTTTCACAGCGCTCGATTTCCAGGCAGCACAGATGAAGTACGCTAGATTTTAGTTGCGTCAGCCTACTTCCCCTGTTCGCCTACTCCTCTTAATGACTACAGGAATACTGACCACTACTGTTTATGGTTGTGCAGCTAAGTATAAACTGCTAAGGGAAAATATAACTCTTGATAACCATTGGTGCTTACGTGAAGTATGGGAAATGAGCTGTATTTCACTGATTCAGCTCATGTTAGTGTCACTAGTAGTTTTTTAATAGGCTTAGCATTTTTAGAACGAATTTAAAAATGAATGAATGTACATTTTTGGAATGTTTTAAAATAATGCATGCTAAACTTTTTACAGTGGTACCTCGATTCTCGACCACCTCGGAACTCATTGAATTCGGTTCTCGAACGCATTTTGACTAGAAACATTTGTCTCGGTTCTCATCATGTGCTCAGTACTCGGCGCACTTGCTTAAACTTGTATGAGTTGAGCCACTCGACTCGCTTCATCCAAAATTCGATTCATCATTCACGATTCAGTACACAATGATTCAGTCTCACAATAGCTCTTTCCCAGTGAAGATCTGTGTTGTGTTTGTGTTTTTATTTATTTTTCGACAGTTTTTTATTTATTATCTACAGTACTGTATTCCTAGTGCAAATAAGTCTCCACTAACCTAAAAAGTTTAGTATTGAAAGCCAACTAAGATGAAAATCCTATCTTGAATCCTCCTAAACACAGGCTGCAGTTAACATGAGTTCACCAATAAAGTAAATGTTTTGTACTTTTCACTTTCAATCCATTACTCACTAAATTACATGAGATTTGTGAGCACTTTGTTATAAAATAAGCTTTGTGTTAATGATTGTGGCCAACTGTATGTTAATGTAAGTGTTTTAAACATTAACTTACTTATTATTTATCATATCTATTCTGTTATACACTATAGACCTCTCTACCAAACACTCGTTAAACTCATTATCTCAATCAACTCATTCATGATACATTTAACTTGTGATGGATTTGTCAGGACATATCCCTTCGTAAATCAGGGAGCACCTGTACAATACAACTCCATTAATGCATATAGTGATTTATACAATGGGGGTCTGAAACAGATTCATTCAATTTACATTATTCCCTATGGGAAAAATTTGCTTGGTACTGGATTCTGGTTCTCGACAAGAATGAATTAATGACGAGAACCAAGCTGTCACTGTACTCATAAACACCTTTAAATATGGTCTGAATCTATGGTCTTGGGTTTACTCTGGGTACTCCGGTTACCTCCCACATTCCAAGTACATTCATTGGTTGCTCTAAATTGACCCAGTATGAATGAGTATGATTAGTGTCAATGTAGCCTTGCTCCTTTTGTGAATAGCCATTGGTGCTGATGTTAAATAAACAAATAACTAAACAAGCAAAAAAACATTGACCCTTGGTTTGCACATAGGCATGATTGGCTGTGTTTGAAGGACAGGAGACCGAACAAGGGGATAATACTCCACTGCTGCAACAGAAACCTCTACCCAGTCCTGAGATGAACTGAGCACAGTGACTCAAGCAGTTAGTGTGGTCACCTCACAGCTCCAGAGATCCCTGGGTTGATTCCAATCTTGGACTGCTGGGGCTTGTTTGCAGTTTGCATGTCCTCCCCATGTCTGCATGGGTTTACTCTGGGTACTCCAGTTTCCTCCCATATTCAAAAGACATGCATTGGGTTAACTGTTCACTCTAAATTGGCCCAGTGTGAATGTGTATGGCTATCAATATGACCTTGCTCCTGTCGTGAATGGCCATTGAAGCTGATGTGACGTTAAATAAATCAAATAAATAAACGAGCAAACCTCATTTCAGTATACTCACCTTTTTATTTGTCAACGAATAACAAACGAGACGACATCCAATCAGTCCTGATTTAGCGTATGTGGAAAGGGGGACAAGTTGGATAGGGATCCAATCAATAATACGGTAAGACGTACACATTTGTTTTGACCCCGGGAAGATCGTACAACTAGCCTCTGTAGTGTTTCTCGTGAAACCAACTCGACAATGTCAACACCTGGAGAAGGAGGAGAGATATGTGGGCACATTTCTCATTTTATGTCAAGGAAAACAAGAGTCTTTGTAAACCGTGTGAGGCGCCATCTCCGGTAAAAATACAACAAACTTGAAGCGAAATCTGCAGGGGTTCTGCGAGCATTTTAGCGGTATTACGGTAGTGCGTTGCAACCGCTCTCTAAGTTCATTATGTCTAAGCCAAATATTTCAGCAATGTGTTTCCAGGTCGTGATGTGGATATATTTAACTTTGTCTAAAAAGTGTTCATACTACCTTTAAAGAGTATTCAGGTAACATAACTCAGTCTGACCTTCTGATCTTATATATTTAATAAAGCTCGTAATATAATTTATTCTAACTTGATTCTATTCTAGAATATCTCATGAGTGTCCACACCGAGTTTGAAACAGATTGGTAGAAATTATGAGTTTTGGTGACCACTTTACTGAGCTTAAATCTTAATTAGATCTAATTATACATCATTCATTCAAACTTCATTCTATTCTAGAATGTCTGCTGAATATCCACACCAAGTTTGAAGCAGCTGTATTGTGGAAAGCTTGAGTTATAACCACTTTAATGTATACTGTTATTATCAATGCATGCATGTAGATGTTTCATTTTGTCTAAGTGCCTACTTAAATAATTCAAGGGAAATGTTAAAGCATTTACGGATTGCAACCTTTACACTTCATATTTTAGTCAGCTGAATCTACTGTAGATTTAGTCGACTATAATCTTATTCTAATGAGTCAACTAAAACTAAAAACAATTCAGATGGCTAAATTATGACTAAAACTAAATTATGTTTTAGTCAAAAGAAAACTAAATCAAAATTTGCTGTTAAAATGAACACTGATTGTGACATTGTGTACACCATATGTCCATAACAGTAAAGCTTAAATGCCTGGTATTGTGTAGACCCCCCACCCCGTGCTACCAGGACTCCAACCCAGAGAACATAACACTGTTAACATTATTCACTTCACCTGTCAGTGGTTTTAATTTTATAGCTGATCGGTGTATGTTTAATGGGCTTGAATAGCTACAGGCAGGCTACTGCCTTTAATACCAGGCATTGGTGGGGAAAGCTGGGGGGAAATTTATGCACCCTGGGAAGATAGGGACCCAAGGGGACCCTACAGAACAAAAATATTATTGTATACACTCAATGGCCACTTTAGTAGGTACACCTGTTCAACTGCTTGTTAACGCAAATATCTAATCAGCCAATTATACTGCAGAAACTCAACGCATTTAGGCATGTAGACATGGTCAGTGGAACCTGCTGAAGTTCAAACAGCATCAGAATGGGCAAGAAAGGTGGATTAAGTGAATGTGGAATGGTAGTTGGTGCTAGAGGGGCTGGTCTGAGTATTTCAGAAACTGAGAATGGTTTACAGAAAATGGTCCGAAAAGAGAACATATCCAGTGAGTAGCAGTACTCTAGACTGAAACGCCACAGGGGGTCACAGGAAAATGGCCAGACTGATTTAAACTGATAGAAATGCAGAAGTAACTCAAAAGACCAAAATGAGTTTTGATTTCTGCTGTGATATTTGGCTGGTAGGGTCAGAATTTGGCATAAACAACATGAAAGTATGGATACATCCTGCCTTGTATCAACATTTCAGGTTGGTGGTGGTGGTGCCATGTTGGTGTATGACTTTGGATTTCTGAAATCATTCCAGTCCAAAGATGCCAGTTTAAATAAAAAGACAAATACAGCTATTTAAACTAGCTATTCACCAGTGTCACAAATTGAATCACCATTATATCACCATTATATTTAGGTTTAACAGCACAAGCAATGCATTGGGATTTTCATTCTTTAGTCTAGAAATATCAGTAACTTTAACGAACTTTAGTAAACAGGTCAGAGAAATTGCTTTGTCTCTTCAGAGGCAGTGTAAGTGAGTTTGAAGTTCCCATATGTAAAAGTGTTTGCATGTTTAGGCATGGATTGCGTACATGTATCAGCATGTTCCTCCTTTTGCTGTGAGAACGTGTTCAGCATTGGGAAACTGCAGGGATTTCTTTACCCAGTTTTTCCATTCATGCATTCATGTAAGAAAATTATTTTGACTCAGCTAGATTTCTTCATCTCTTTTTTTACGTCTGACTACCTAAGCACATCTAGAGTCATACAGGCCACTGACCAGCTGAATGTTGGCAAAACTTCCTATCCTTCAGATTGCATACATTCTGGAAAATCCTTTGAAATGAAAGGGAAAGTTCCCTAATTAATAGAAAACAATGGTCAGGCTTTGAGTATTTTTTATTGGTCTGTTTAATAACTATGGAAATTTTCTGAATGTATACTAATCAAATCAAGAAGAGGTGCATGAACACACAATTTGCTCAATATGCAACATTTTAGGAAGTGAAAATCTGAATGGTGAAAACTCCAGAGCTGAAATGTATGATCATGTGTCCTCTATAAGAAAGACATGATGGAGTTTACTGTAGGTGAACACCACTGTGCTCCAAAAATATTTCTGCCCAAATTTGCAAAAGAGTGACTGAAATGCTTGTAGGGCAATGTTTGGTGGAGAGATGTGGCAAAAGCTTTTTGCATAACACAATATTTGAAGGAAAAACTCTATACACCAACACAATGTCTCCAACAAACTGTCAAGCAAGGCAGAGGGAACATGAATGGGGCTTCTTTGCTAGTTTAAAGCCTGCTATCTGAAAGCTTAAAGCCATAGCTTGTAATCTTTGAGGGAAAATATCAGGGTATTCCTCGGCTACAGCTTAAGAGAAGCTGGATAATGCATCAAAAACAATTATCCAGAAGACACAAGTACATTAATGGCAACATGTTTAAAAAATCAAAATGTATGTTCTGGAAAGTCCTAGTCTTGAAGAGGACTGTTCTTGTATGGACTCCCAAGAATTTGTCTCCACAGCTGTACCACTAACAGTTTATGGTTTTACCATATATTAAATACAGTAGCTACAGAAATCCTTTCAAAATGGACATATTTTATTGATAAATGTGTCCAATTAAAATATTAATGTGTTTGTCTCTTGTTGTGCCTTGCAGGAAACCACTTCTTGACCATCTCATGAGTAACTAATGCAGATAAGTAGGTTATTGCAAAGGATTCACAATTTTTCCCTTGGAATGCAAAAGATGATGTCCAGCTTGCTGAGGCAGGCCATGGCACTGGGAGGGTGTGTGGAGGCCTGAAACACTGAAGACCCCACCACCCACTTGGGCATTTATTGCTGCACGCCTTTGATGTTAAGGGCAATGTGTAAATTATTCATTTTCCCGTGTGAAGCGTAGGCCTCAGCCTGGCCAGCTAGAACAGGTTTAGACAGGATTGACACTGTTTGTTGTGCTCCTTTCTGTGCGTGTGTGTGTGTGTGTGTGTGTGTGTGTGTCACCCTGCTGTGTCTCCATGGAACTGGCTCTAAATTCGCATGTGGCTAAATGTGAGTGGCACAACCATGGCTACCACATTAGGCTCATTTACTGAACGTGTTCCGAACAAAAAGCAGATGTACACACTCCCGAGCACCATGACCGAACTTCAGTGTGGTGAACAATCACCTGCTGGACATGACTATCACGCTGACAAACATATGACGTGTGGTACCATCATCTTTTCTACAACGTCATGGCAATCTCCCGATTGTTAGCATGACCATCTGTAGAGGCAGAGATGAGCAGATCTGCAGCAGGGCACATATGCAGGAAAACGGGCAGATCCAAGTAGAAATGGCACCAATACTCCTCATAGTATATAGTGAGCTTGCATAAAACTAGGGCATTATGTTGGTCAATTAAAATCAGGCTTAATGTACAGGGGTGGGGGTGTCAAATGCCTGAGACTATTAGTGAAAATGTCAGATCTTGTTTGGATCTTCGTCGAGAAGGATTCATAGTGCAGCAGGGTAATGACCAAAACACACTTAGCACTTTGACGCTGTAATTACTTGAAACGAAAGAAGATCAAGGAGCGTTGACTGTAGTCTTTAGTCCAGTCACCAGATCTAAACCCCATCAAGCACTAATGGGGGGAATTGAAAATAAAGAACATTTAGTAACAAGTCACAAGATGCTCTTTGGAATATTGTGTCATGCTGGGATAACATGGATCACCAGATTTTGCGTACATTTGTGGAGTCCATGCCAGCTCGAGTGCATGTTGCCATTGAAGTAAAATGGCGAACGTACCAAATATTAATAAATTCATATTTTCTTTTCAGATATTCAACATTTCACTGTTGATTCAGCGCATAACTGTTATGCTGATTAAATGATTTAATGATTTAAATGATGAACAAAAAAATGCTAAATAGAAGCATTTTCACGAGTGGTCTCAGACTTTTGGTCCGCGTTGTATTTATTAGCACGTAAATCTAAACTGTTGTAAATACGACAGTATGTTAAATTTCTATGTTAAACACTTAAAAGCTGGACACAGATGGACAAATATGGAGAGCAGTACAGTATTATACCATTTTCCTTTTACGTCTTCTGTCTCAGAGATAAGAAGCAGCTGCTGGAACCAGCAGTTCCTGAGGAAGTGGGTTTAAACCCTGGGTTTGCTTGCACTTGAATGTTGGGTGGTGCAGATACAGAACCCTGTGATAGACACTCATTCTGTAAAGGGTGTAGCTCTGCTGTGGATTCCGGAATAAAATCCAGACCCCCTGTGACCCTGACCAGGATAAGCAGGGATAAAACAGGAAGCTTTACATTGGGGTTTCTGTTTTGCTGAGAAAACAAGTTTAGTCAACTTGAATCCAGTATGAACTCACTGTTAAATAAATCTCATTCAGCCCGATCGTTTTAGCTTTAAAAGCATTTATGAAACATAAAACACATGTTCATTTTTCTCTAAAGATCAGATGGAACAATAGCTCCAACATTGCTGCCTAGAACTAAGCTGACTAAAACTAACAACAGTTAAAGCCATCTGGATGACCCAAATGAATTTTTTCCATCCTATCAGTGAGTGATGTAACTTAAAAATAATCTTATGTTAATCAGTGAATAATTATGAGGCAAAAAAGTGAAAGATCCCACTTATCATTGTCATGGTCATGGAGTTCATCGGGCGCAGTAGTGCTCTTTGGATGTTTACGCCCGTCCATTGCAAGGCCCTGTAACAGCACCACTCAAATCCTCAGAAAGTGCTGTTTCCAGCAGCTTGCTCTTACCGCCATGCCACAGAGCTGGTAATTATGAGGTAATTACTATTTTATATTGTAGTGTTTAGCGCTGGAAGAAAATGCTTTGAGACAGTAGGGAATGCACACACTGTAATACATGTGATGGACAAGACCCTGCTTATGTTAGCGATGAAGTCCCGCTCAGTTTGCAGAGAACATGCAGACAGGAGGTTCACGTGTCAGACATGTGGTGTTGCAAAAGATGAGCCTTAGAAGGTGAAACCCCAACCAAACTACAGTACAGATATGATTCAGACAGGGGAGAAATGAGAAAGTCCAATACTCTACCATATTACACTAACACTAAGTAGGTGGCATCTGACATATACAGGTACAAGGTTGGGATTTTATAGCTGGAAATATGGAATTTGAAATATGGAAATTCATTCATTCATCGTCTGAAGATATTTTATGCTGACGAGGGTTACGTGGAGTATAGCTGGAGCTTAGCCTGGAAACATAAGGTCATCATGGAGCATCACACATTCACAACTTGGAGTAGTCACACAAATTACTGCCATGATTTGGAGAGCTGAAACCTAAGCACCCACATGGACATTGTAAGAACATAGCAAATTATACACAAAGTAACTAAAGGAAAGCAGCAAACCTGGGTCACTGGATCAGTGCAGCACCAACAATACTTGTGCAAAACTAAAATATGTCTTAAAAATAGTACAAACACACCCTTACATCTAACTGAAACTATAATATTAAAAATACAATACAGTTCAAAAAAATGGTTGAGACTGGATCTGGTTGCCATCCCTGCTGGATTCCACTTACTTTTCAAATAGTCGGGGTGGGTATTGGAAAGGACTTCACAATACAATACGCATGTAAACAATGTAATAGTTTGCTATATTCCACATTGTTCACAGAAAATATAAAAACAGCTGAAGAACATTACATTTACAGCATTTAGCAGACGCCCTTATCCAGAGCGACTTACAATTGGTACAGTCTTACAATCCAAGCAATTGTGGGTTGAGGGTCTTGCTCACGGACCCAACAGTGGCAGCTTGGCAGAGGTGGGATTTGAACCCTGGACCGTCTGGGCCAGAGTCTAGTACCTTAACCAGTAGGCTACACTGTGATATTGTATATCATCGAGATATATTGCTGTATTGATTTGTTAGCACAACCCTACCAAATAGTGGTGTATGTAACTTTAATGCAGTACTTGGCATCTGAGCAAAGGTTGCCTAGATGTTAGTTAAATAAGGAAAAATGCAAGTTCACGTGTGCTGTTTTAGGGTGGTGTGATGCAACCCTGATGTGAAGTGGAGGCTTTCTCTTACTGGATAATAATCAACTTCCAGGCGGTTAACAGCCCGACACGAATTACACCATCGTGCATGATTTTCCTAAGGAAGCATTCTCTGTCGTGCTTAATTCCTTAATGGATTACTCATTAACTCCTTTTATAAGGCTGCTCCTGATTATGTAGATTGTTTTTGGGGGGTCTTGAATTAGTCAACACACTGCAGAAGTAGTTTTTCTGTTTAAGCAGAGACTTCCCAAGGACTTCCCATGGGGGGAAAACAATATTTTTGAACTTGTCACATCTGATATGCAGGCATGACTACTGGGAACTTCTGAGCTAGTTTATTAGCAACTGCCAACCTGTTAGCTATGTGCTAATGTTACCTAGATGAAATTGTATATTAAATATGATTTGAAAATTGTAGTCCTAGGCATAACTGCTACTGAATAATTCACAGAGAGTATAATGTTAGACTCTGATACTGTGGCGTTTGTTCGTTTGTCAAACGTGAGCTCATGTAGATTATTAACAGCTAGCTAGCAGACGTGCTAATGTGAGGGCAGGAGGACATGATGGTGTTTCCAAATTGCAATGAATATTCATTGCCTGGTGGTGTTTGTAATCAGGGTAAACATGTAAAGGAACTTTGTCCTTGGAGCTGTGCAGTAGCAAACACACTTTTCTTGGCCACTACAACATACTGTTCGTTATTAATTAAGGATTATATTATTGGTTTAAAATGACTGCTTAGTGGCTACTTTAAGAAACCCCACTTTGGATTATTTTCCAGTACAGGGATTTAAACTGGCTGCCCTCAGGATCCAGTCATGTGCTAATCACATTTGAGATATGTAACCGTAGTACAATGTGTAGCCTTGTATGACAGTTTTCAAAGTAAGTACACTGTAGTGTGTATCAGGTTTAAGGCTTTCTCGGTATGTCCAGAAATGACCGTGAATTATGTGACGTTCAGGCTCATTCTCTCCAAGTAAGGCCAGTGACACGAGCTCTCAGATGTTCCTTCCTGTTTACTATGAGGATGTGGTAAGATTTACAGTATATTGCATCTCTCGCTTTACAGTCGACAAATACACAAGCTTTCACGCAAAAGCCAGCAAATGAAGACTTCTCACATGCACGTCTCATCAACACTAAACACAGTTCTCACGAATCATTTGCCACAGTAAGATATGATCAAGAAAAGCATCTGTACTGCGTGCATAATCATACCAATAGTAGAAAACCATATTTACTAGATTATGAAGCTGTTCTTACTTCTTACTGGGTTTCAGTGCACGCTCATTGCTATATTTAAGGTCATTATTGACATACGGGTCCTCATATCATTCGCAAATCTGAAGGATTAAACATTATACTGCTTGACCTTAAGTATATAGACACCCAAGCATAACATCTGTCTTAGTTTAATATCTACTTATAGCCAAACGTTTAAAGAAAAATAGCACGACTGCTACAACAGCCTTCACTCTTCTGTGAAGCATCCTTGAGTTTGTGAAAGGCGCTATACAAATAGAAAATATTATTATTATTATTGTTATTATTATGAAGGCTTCGTTGAATGACAAGACCTGGCTCACTGTTGGTATTCCAATTCATCTTGAATGTGTCTGATGGTCAAGGTTCTGTGCAAGTTCTAATTCAAAGTTGGCAAATCGTTTCTTAACGGACTTTGTTTTAGGACAGCATGAGCAAAAAGGTGGAAACTAATGAGTGTTCTATTCAGAGTCACTGAGGTGTGCAGTACAATCCATTCAGATGCCACTGCTTGTCTATGGAGATTCCATAACTATGCTTTGTATTATAAACCTGTTAGTGGTGGGTGTGGCTGAAATAACAGATCATAAATTACAGGGCTGTACTTTTCAAATCATGGGAATTCATAAGGGAAGGATTTTGCCAGATTTTGGCACATGAACCGCAAGTGCGTTAGTGAGGTCGGAAAATTAACCAAACTTCTCCAACCTTAGTCAAACTCTTATTTTGGGTATGGAGGTATTGTCATGCTGAAACAGGACAAAGCATTCCCAAAAGTGTTGCCACAAAGTTGGAAGCACACTATTCCCTTAAAATACCACTGAATGCTGCAGCAACAACATTTGCCTTTACCAAAACGAAGAGTCACAAACCATCAAAGGCAACTCCATACCATTTTCCTCCTCCAACAGCCTACAGCTGGAACTAAGCATTCGGGCAGACAGATGTTTCCACTTCACAATAACAATCCTCACAGCTGACTGAAGCAGCTCTAGCATGATAGAAATGTGACAAACCGACTATTGGAAATGTTGCATCATATGACAGTATTAAAAGCCACTGAGCTCTTTATTCTCCTCCCAGTGTGTGTTTATGGAGATTACATAACTGTGCTGTGCTAGGTGACACCAATTAGCAATGGGTGTTGCTGAAACGGTTGTACCCACTAATTAGTAGTGAAGAGCATATTTTTTTGACCATGTGGTGCGTAGCCACTAGACTTTTATAGGCTACGCTTGGAATCTTTTTCAGCTCCTTTAAACATTTCACACTGTACTATTGGTGTGACCTATGCAAGAAGCTCACTACTATGGAGAGTGACAACATTGCTGTATATAATCCATTAATTTCATTACATTCACATTTATGTCATTTAGCAGACAGCCTTATCCAGAGTGACAGCTGATGCAGTCTTACAATCCTTGCAGAAGGACCCAACAGTGGCAGCTTGGCAGAGGTGGGATTTGAATCATGGACCTTCTGGTCCATAGTCAAATAACACTAAGCCACCACAGTACCACAGTGATTAACGCGTAGGTACATAACCTTTTACATCTTCACAAATTTCCTCTTAAAACCCTCTGGTTTAAGTGAAAAAACTGAGCAGATTCAAACAATGCCCTGTGTCAAACTGCATCTACAACCCACACCTTCTTACATCATTAAGCAATACGCCTGACTTTTAGAGAAGTTCAGAGGTTCACAAAGATCCTCCAGCCTGGACAGGGTTCAGTAAAAACACGAACACTGCTGTTTGCTTATTATTGTGACCTGAAGATCAAACTACATTTTATGAGTAACTGATGTAAAATTCCACATAATCCCATAGGGATGCCAGTCCTGTTTTTGCAGCTGTACAGCATGGTGTAATGTATAGGGCTAATGTTATTATCACTGTTATGGAAACACATTGAGATATTTACCATACAGTATCTAGACTAGGTTCAGATTTAATAATTATTGAGCTCTAGAAACATATATTCATCTTTATGTACAAACAAGATAACGACTGAGGGCTTAAGATGGATGAAGAGACTCCCTAGAGACAACAATGACTTTGCTACCCCCTAGTGTCGATATGTTGGAATAACCGGGACAGGCCAATTCCAACGGGTAAATAAAAGAGAATTATCACATACAAATGAATTTAAATTACTTTAATCGCAGATGCACTGGCGATTGCTATTAAACTGATTTCTACTGATAGCATGTATCAACTGTTACTGAGGTCTGAAAGCACTTTTTTATTGAGGAAAATTATTTAATACTACATATTGCTGAGTGGCAAAAGTATGTGAACCTCTAGGATTAGCAGTTAATTTGAAGATGAAATTAGAGTCGGGTGTGAGTGGGTACCCTGTTTTATTTAAAGAACAGGGATCTATCGAAGTCTGCTCTTCACAACACATGTTTGTGGAAGTGTATCATGCCACAAACAGCTCATCTTGCTGGAAAACGTTACAAAACCATTTCTAAAGAGTTTGGACTCCACCAATCCACAGTCAGACAGATTGTGTACAAATGGAGGAAATTCAAGATCATTGTTACCCTCCCCAGGAGTGGTCGACCAACAAAGATCACTCCAAGAGCAAGGCGTAATAGTTGGTGAGGTCACAAAGGACCCCAGGGTAACTTCTAAGCAACTGAAGGCCTCTCTTACAGTGGCTAATGTTAATGTTTATGAGTCCATCATCAGAAGAACACTGAACAACAATGGTGTGTATGGTAGGGTTGCAAGGAGAAAGACACTGATCTCCAAAAAGAACATTGCTGCAGTTTGCTAAAGATCACGTGGACAAGCCAGAAGGCTATTGTAAGAATGTTTTGTGGACGAATGAGGCCAAGATAGAACTTTTTGGTTTAAAAAAAGCAAAACACTGCATTCCCTCATAAGAACCTTATCCCATCTGTGAAACATGGTGGTGGTAGTATCATGGCTTGGGCCTGTTTTGCTGCATCTGGGCCAGGATGGCTTGCCGTCATTGATGGAACAATGAATTCGGAATTATATCAGAGAATTCAAAAGGAAAATATCAGGACATCTGTCCATGAACTGAATCCCAAGAGAAGGTGGGTCATGCAGCAAGACAACGAGCCTAAGCACACAAGCCGTTCTACCAAAGAATGGTTAAAGAAGAATGAAGTTAATGTGTTGGAATGGCCAAGTCAAAGTCCTGAACTTAATCCAATCGAAATGTCGTGGAAGGACCTGAAGTGAGCAGTTAATGTGAGGAAACCCACCAACATCCCAGAGCTGAAGCTGTTCTGTACGGAGGAATGGGCTAAAATTCCTCCTAGCCAGTGTACAGGACTGATCAACAGTTACAGGAAACATTTAGTTGCAGTTATTTTGCTGCACAGGGGGGGTCACACCAGATACAAAAAAGCAAAGGTTCACATACGTTTGGCACTCACTAATATGTAATATTGGACCATTTTCCTCAATAAATAAATGACCAAGTATAATTTTTGTCTCATTTGTTTAACTGGGTTCTCTTTATCTACTTTTAGGACTTGTGTGAAAATCTGATGATGTTTTAGGTCATATTTATGCAGAATAATAGAAAATTCTAAAGGGTTCACAAACTTTCAAGCACCACTGTATATTTATATCAGTTGATATAAAGTGTCCCAATTCAGGGTAATTTTTCAGAACAAAATGGCTTAGCTGTGAGACAACAGCACTAACCACTGTGCTGCTGTGCTGCCCTGAATTGGATTAAGTGGATAGAAAATGAGTGAATGTATAAATGAGTTGCGAAGATGCCAGTGGTGTTACGGCTTTCCAGGTTCTCCAAGTGCACTCTCAGATCAATCGTCGTTTAGTAACTCATCAATTAATGAAACACATCAAGTATTAGAGATGGAGACTCATGCCTCAGACCTGTGACTTGAGCCCATTCTAGTTGTAAAATAAACTGGCTTGAGACAAATCAGACTCACATGAAGTGACTCGTGAACATGTCTGCTCAGCAGCGTTTATAGAACAGGTCAAATAACACCAATGTTGCAGTTGGATTTATTGCCACTAACTGATTTTTATTCTTACATCGATGTGAAAATAACAGTTGGACTCCAATAGTTCTGATTTCCATGCTCTGACACTGCAACTAAGCCACAAGCAGTACATGCTGTGTAAAGCAAAAGGAAAAACAACTGTTTGGCTACCATGTAATTTGGATAGCATGTAGGTTAGCAATCACAATAAGCATTTACAGGGTCAGAGGAGAGCTGGTGCCTAGCCGGCAGCATAGGGCAGGAACAACCCTACAATCCATTGTAGGGCACACACACTAAGGGCAACTTTAGTGTAATCAATTAACCTAAAGCATGACTATGGACTGTGGGAAGAAACCAGAGTACCCGGAGTAAACCTCATGGGGAGGACATGCAGACTCAACACAGAAAGAACCCAGACTGCTCCACCTGGGATTGAACCGGCTCTCGAACAGGCTCTTCTCGCTGTGAGGCCAAAGTGCTACCCACTGAGCCACTGTGCAGCCCTTCAGGCTAACCACTCAGGTTGTTTTGCCTTTCCTTTCACCAGACCACTTACAGCGAGCAGCTTTGTCTTTCAGTCTGAACATTTTTTTGTAATGAAAGCTTAGCTGTTTTGAAGTTGAACCTGACAGTTTTGTCTTGGTTTTATAAAAGGTAATATCAGGAACTAATTACTTGGACTTGACTTGGACTTCTATGTTAGATACTTACCTCATATGCTAGATCCCAGAAGTTGAATCTGTTCATCTGGACATAAGAGGAGGAGACTGAAGAAGTCACTTCGATGAGTGACGAAACGTTTCTCCGACAAAACCTATGTCCAGATGAACAGATTCAACTTCTGGGATTTTCTTACCTGGATTATTGAGCATGCATCAAGACCTCGTATGCTGGAGACTTGAGATTCAATTTATGAGACTTGACTCAGACTTGCACAATAGAGACGAAGACTCGACTTGGACTTGCAAGCTAAAGACTTCCAGTTCTTGTTCTGCTGCCAGTACCAGTTCCAGCCCACACACTAAGATGTTCTTCCACCCCAGCTCCACCCAAGCTGTTCTTCCCTTATCAGTTCCAGTCCTTACACTGTTGCTCAGGACACATCAGAGGGCAGTAACTCCCTCCCTCCTCCAGATGACTGAGCATGCGATGCCAGCAATGTTCTCTCTGTTCATTTGTATTTAGCTTATGTTTATTTTAACAATTACTCTCAACTTATTAATTATGTAACTTCATTTAATTCTTCAATATAACATCTAGGCCGCCCAAGATGGTTAGGTCCCGCTTTGAGGCTTGGTCCTCCCAAGGCTTCTTCCTTTATGTTTATTGAGTTTTTTCTTGCCACTGTCGCCCTTGGTTTGCTCAATTATGGCTTTTGGCCTAGATAGTGGAAAACTGTAAAGCTGCTTAGAGACAATGCTCCACTGTAAAAAGCGCTATAGAAATTAAATATGACTGACTGACTTGAGGCTCGAATCGGACTTGAGAGACTCGACTCAAGATTCACGTCAGACTTGCACACTAGATTAGTACTTGGCTTGGACTCAAAACACTAGAGACTCAAGACTTGAACTCAAAGCTAGATAACTGAGACTCGGGACAGCCTTGTACGCTAGAGACTTACATTTTGACTAAAACACGCGTGAAGCAACTTGTCACAATTACCATAATGACGCTCAAAACGAAACCATTTCAAAAGACTTCATAAATTTATTTCAGCCTTTCAACAATGTATGACCTCTAACAAAACAGTATAAACAGTAAAAAAGTACAAATTAACAACTGACACAGTATAAACAAGACAATACAAAAAGAGCTGCAGTTAATTGTGGTGTTATTTGCAGGTTAGATGCTACAGCATGTATAAAGCATAGTACTAAGTCTGAAACCGACTGCCTCAGATAGAGACATGAATCAAATCCGGCCCCAGTGTTCAGGGGACACATCTAGTGTTCATCTGAAATGTTTTTGACACAAGTCAGGAAGGAAAAAATCCAAGCCCTTGTTGACTGAGATAGAAAATACAAGATTAAATAAGGCTGTCTTAAAACCAGTGGCCTGAAATGCCACTGAACCTGCATAGCTCAAGATCTGGCAGCAGAAACAGGAACAAACAGAACATTCTGGGTGGCGCACAGTGTGGAAAATTTTGTACCATGAGAACGGGTCAGGGTGTGCTACATGTAATGGGTGTCAAAACACACAAGTACAAGGAGAAACGAGCATCAGACAGAGACACAAATTCACAAATGTACAAACAGAGGGAACTGCTACAGTAATGCTTCAGTCATGTTTCAGTGGGGTGGACTCCACTAGATCTGCAGATCTAATATGTGGGTGGTCTGCTGTGGCGACCCCTAATGGAAGCAGCCTAAAGAATGCTTAATGTTTCGGTGGGCATCAGTTTTGCCATGTGCTTGATGGGGTAGAGGAACAGTCCGGGGTCTTTATATTCAGCGACCCTGCTTAAGCCTGTCGATGTGGAAGCTGAGCTTGAGGGCGGGGCCGAGCTTCAGGCCCATGTACTTCATCATCATGTCGCTACGCAGTAAGAGCAGAGCCTTCCCGTCAATCTCCTAAAATGCAAGAGACTGGATCAGAATCAGAATTTAAGGCATCTAAACATATCACACGTGGCAGTGAATGAGTGGCATCATCAAGGTCATACTCACACTGAGCAGGAGAGCGAATGTCCCCCCTTTCTACTTCCTGGCTTGTTTATATTCACACTACCCTTAATGAAAAGTGCCCTGGCACGATACTCGCTCACACAGCACAGCGGATTTCATGGTTGTACCTACTTTGTACCTCTGGGACTGTGGTAGCCTAGCGGTTAAGGTACTGGACTTTGGACCAGAAGGTCCAGAGTTCAAATCCCACCTCTGCCGAGCTGCCACTGTTGGGTCCTTGAGCAAGGCCCTTAACCCACAATTGCTTGGATTGTAAGACTGTATCAATTGTAAGTCGTTCTGGATAAGGGCGTCTGCTAAATGCTGTAAATGTAAATGTACTTTGTGGTGTTTTTTTGGTTTCATTTTGGGTGCGCTGACACACACTATTCTAGGCAGCACAGTCAAATAAACACAACTTTAAAGTAAAGATTGCAATCTCGATTTTGCTGTACGTACGTGTTTGCGGAAGAGGTCTGCATGCGGGCCCAACTGAGGATCCACGTCCCTGATGAAGAACATGACGTCCTCTACTGTCCACAGATTTGGGTCTTGGCCACTGGGTCGAGGGCTTTCTCTGGAATTCGGATGCTCTGAACATGCAACGAACAACAAGACAATATTTTTACTATACAATCTCAACTCTGATGAAACTCCAGTAGATGTTAACAGAAGACAAAGCAGTATGATTCACACCTCCAGAGCCAAGGCGGCGCAGCTGGCCAGGAGAGACGCCACTCTGAGAGTGAGGGTGTAGACTCGATGTCTTACTGGGGGACAGTCGGGCTTTCTCTAAGTGCTCTGATCCTCCATTCTCCACCAGAAAAGATTCTGCTGGCACAAATAATGATCCATTAAAGTTCTTTCCAAAGCCCAGTGTGTACGTAATTTGTGTGGTGTATATGGTTGGGTATCGAAACCCAGTTCCAATTCGGAACCAGTTCCAAATTTCCAAGAACTGGGTACCCTTTAAAAAATGGAATTTCACTCCACTTATCAGTTCCTAATAGTGCATTTTATGCTTCAAATACACGGCCATGATTAGTGCAAAAATACATCTGTATCAGTGCTAAACCAATGTATTAGTGATAAACCGATGATCGGTCGGCTGATTAATCGGCCCAATTAACTCCATTTTGAAATAATCAGCATCAGCCGATATCTGTACTTGTGTTGGTCAATATATATAGTATTCAAAAATAGTGGGAAAAATACAAAGAAACTTTGTATCCTGCATTAGAACTTGCAGCTCATAAACTGGGACTACTAAGTGACTGAAAACAAAGAGATGCTGAGATTCAGTGAGTGATTCAGCAATTTAGTGCTCATTTATTGTTATTAGTTTTATCAGTTGCTACAAAAATTGTGATATTTGCATTATATTTTGGCCATCAGTCACCCTGCTTTCTAAATATCAGCTATTAAAAAACCCTTATCGTTTCGATCACTAATCTGTGTTAAGGAGGCACCTATCTGCCAGAACTGGTGCATCATGTAATCACGTACGTCATCACATAGTCTTGTTTTGATACGCTCGGCTAGAGCATTACCGGAAGATTGATGCTCAAAAGCGTGGAAAGGTTTGGCAGTATGCAGTATGTGTGGAAAGCTGATCTGTTATAAATGAGGCTGCACCTCCAACATGGCCAGACATCCAAGGCACCAGCCTGATATTGCTTCAGCAGTGTAACATATTCAACCAACTGCGGTCTCGTGGCCCAAATGCTGCATTAGCCGGGAGAGTCTAAAATGCTTAACGTGAACAAAGCTTAACGTGGCTCAATGTCCTAAAACAATGACCTAGGAAAACCAAACTTCTCTCCCTTATTACTGGCCATAAGTACTCTCTACTGCTGAAATGATGAACAGTTGGTTTTTATTACTTTACTTTTGGACCATATGTTCAACATTTCAACAGTAGAGAGTACTTGTGACAAGTAACTGAGAGACATGTGGTGTTCCTAGAACACTGCAGTAGGACATTAAGCAATGTTAAGCCTTTTACTTATAATAGGTTTAAAAGACAAAACGCTTAACATAAAAACCTGTATGATTTTACGCATTGCAGTGCTACCGCGTGATCGGTTGATTAGATAATTGCATAAATGAATAGGTGCACAAGTGTTCCTATTAAAGTGTATCTACATTATGTACACAATATAAAGGAGTATATAAAGGAAATGAAGCAGAATTGTGTAGAACACATAATATATTCAGTGTTGTATGTTGTGAATAAGAGAGATGATGAGATCAGATTTAGCTGAACTTTAACATTTTACAGTTGACTGTAGACGCTCTTGAAAGTATAGTTGGCTCTGAATTAATAGGAAATGAAAAGAACGAGTGAAAATGTCTTAAATAATAAAATATTTCAATGATATTACCTCTCAAAGTGTATATCTGTATGTATTAAATATACACCTTTAGAATTTTCTATATTTCTGCATAAATATGACCTAAAACATCATCAGATTTTCATACAAGTCCTAAAAGTAGATAAAGAGAACCCAGTTAAACAAATGAGACAAAAATATTATACTTGGTCATTTATTTATTGAGGAAAATGATTCAATATGACATATTAGTGAGTGGCAAAAGTATGTGAACCTCTAGGATTAGCAGTTAATTTGAAGGTGAAATTAGAGTCAGGTATTTTCAATCATTGGAATGACAATCAGGTGTGAGTGGGCACTCTGTTTTATTTAAAGAACATGGATCTATCAAAGTCTGCTCTTCACAACATGTTTGTGGAAGTGTATCATGGCACGAACAAAAGGAGATTTCTGAGACCTCTCAGAAAAAGAGTTGCTGATGCTCACCAGGCTACAAAAGGTTACAAAACCATCTCTAAAGAGTTTTGGACTCCACCAATCCACCAGTCAGACATATTGTGTACAAATGGAGGAAATTCAAGACCATTGTTTACCCCTCCCAGGAGTGGTCGACTCACTCCGGCGAGGTCACAAAGGACCCCCAGGTAACTTCTAAGCAACTGAAGGCCTCTCTCACATTGGCTAAGGTTATGTTTATGAGTCCACCATCAGAAGAACACTGAACAACAATGGTGTGCATGGAAGGGCTGCAAGAAGAAAGAGATCTAAGATCACGTGGACAAGCCAGAAGGCTATTAGAAGAATATTTTGTGGACGGATGAAAGCAAAATATGAACTTTTTTGGTTTTAAAAAAAAGTGTTATGTTGGAGAAAGGAAAAAACACTGCATTCCCAGCATAAGAACCTTATCCCATCTGTGAAACATGGTGGTGGTAGTATCATGGTTTGGGCCTGTTTTGCTGCATCTGGACCAGGACGGCTTACCATCACTGATGGAACAATGGATTCTGAATTATATCAGAGAATTCTAAAAGGAAAATGTCAGACATCGTTCCATGAACTGAACCTCAAGAGAAGGTGGGTCATGGAGCAAGACAGCGACCCGAAGCACACAAGTCGTTCTACCAAAGAAATGGTTAAAGAAAAATGAAGTTAATGTTTTAGAATGGCCAAGTCAAAGTCCTGGCCTTAAATCCAATCAAAATGTTTTTGTGGAAGGACCTGAAGTGAGCAGCTAATGTGAGGGAAACCCAACCAACATCCCAGAGCTGAAGCTGTTCTGTACGGAGGAATGGGCTAAAATTCCTCCAAGCCGGTGTGCAGGAACTGATCAACAGTTACAGTTTAAACGTTTTAGTTGCAGTTATTGCTGCACAGGGGGGTCACACCAGATACTGAAAGCAAGGTTCACATACTTTTTGCCACTCAGTAAAATGTAATATTGGATCATTTTTCCTCTATTAAATAAATGACCAAGTATAATATTTTTGTCTCATTTGTTTTACTGGGTTTCTCTTTATCTACTTTTTAGAACTTTTGTGTGAAAATCTGATGATGTTTTAGGTCATATTTATGCAGAAAATATAGAAAATTTCTAAAGGGTTCACACACTTTCAAGAACCACTGTACCAAATAAGAACTGTTCAACCAATTTTTATAAAAGTATGATCAAAGAACTGAGTTATATAAGATCATTCAAAACTGATTCAGCTGTGATTAGGCAGCCTAATGAGTTGTCCTACCTTCAGAGGATAGGCGGTGGGTTTTTAGGCATTTTGTGGGGGCAGTGCGCAGGTGTCCTGCAGAAATCTCTTAGTAGCTCGACCTGGTCCTGAACCCAGACAATCAGAAAAGCTCCTCCTCTCTGGCACACATGATACACATACATAAATACACACTGAACTGGAGAAAAGGGCACTAAATGCTCTACATGTATTCACTGAATGGGAGGATGAACATTAGTGAGCTGTAATGCTATAGCTATGGAGGGATTTCTGTAAATCTGGGACCAAAGATTCTGTGTTGGAATATATTACACAGAACCTTTGGCATCAAGGAACGCAACTCAAACCTCACCTCTCTAGAGGTGGGATACAAACCAGTGTGGATCTGAAAGGACCTGTGCCTCATGTAATCACGTACATCATCACATAGTTTCGTTTTGATATGCTCTGCTAGAGCATTAGTGGAAGACAGACGCTCAGAAGTGCTCAAAAGTTTAGCTACACTTTTGAGAGAAAACAAAAAGGCTATATGTAATACATATAGAAAGTTAATCTGTTGTAAAGAAAGTTGCACCTCCAACATGGCAAAACATCTAAGGTGCCAGCATGATATTGAGCTTCAGCAGTGTACCAGGTTTGACCAACTGCTGTCTCCTAGCCCAAATGCTGCATTAGCTGGGAGAGTCTAAAACGTTTAATGTGAACAAAGCTTAACGTGGCTTAATGTCCTCCACCAATGACGTAGGAAACCCAAACTTCTCTCAGTTACTAATGGTGATAAGTAATCTCTACTGCTAAAATGACAGACGTGTAAACCAAAAGGAAAGTAAATGATTAGTATAAAAAAATAATCTGTGGGGTTCTGTGTAATGCCCACATAGTTTGTTTCTGGAGCATCTGCTTCAGCAGAGGCTCCTGAGTCTCAGCTCTCCTTGGATCGAGGGCTGAAAAATCAAAACAATTTCACACTACCTCTGCAGGGAACCAATGTAAATATGACACATTTCTGCAAAATGAACAAGGAGTTAAGACCTCCCTTGCAGCATGGGAGGACGACCCCCCCGAACGTCCTCCTCTCCCTCACATCCTCAGACACGGCCAATTGTGCCCAAGTAATGACTTTCCTGGCCAGTAAGCTCCACCAGGTTTTAAACAGGTTCATGAATTGCGTCACCCAAGCTTTTTAATAAAAAACAAACAAACAAAAAAACCACAAGTAGCAGTAGCAACTTGGCAGTGCTGGGATATAAACCCTGGCCGTCTGGTCAATAGTGGTGAATTTTCCACTGCGCCACCATGTGGTACTCTCGCACTGACCTGAGTAAGTGTGACTGTCGTAGTGCACTCCTCCCAGAGGAACAGGCTGGCTGCCGAACAGAGGTTCACAGCGCAGGTTGTGGCAGAGCTTCTCCAGAAAGCGGAGGACGTAGG
Source organism: Ancistrus triradiatus (assembly GCA_025084515.1). Lineage (NCBI taxonomy): Eukaryota > Metazoa > Chordata > Actinopteri > Siluriformes > Loricariidae > Ancistrus > Ancistrus triradiatus. Next base: position 49,003 of record JAJAGP010002583.1, read on the forward strand.
TAACACTGTTCACAGCCGGCAGTGTCAGAGTGTGCTGCTTCTGCTCAAAATGGGCTGTAGGGCAACAAGGTGGAGGTCAGGTCTCGAGCAGATAGGTCTTACATATCAGTAAGTCGGTGATAATTAGGGCTGTGAGATATGTATCGTCTATGAAAACATCGAAATTGTTTTAACGATGTGCAAGCTGACTTTATCGAGTATGTTACTCAAAATCACACATTAAGAGTTATAGAAAGAGCTATAACACTCTGCCCAGCATGTCAGAATTAAAGCCCCATGTGACAGGGCACCCTTAGTCTGTGTCATGTGGAACAGACTTTGTCCCATACCCTGAGGTTACCCTGAGGCTCCACGAACTAGAGCCCTATCAGTCAGCTACGAAGTGCCTAAGAGACCAAGAAGGTCTGGTGCAGGCTAGGGGTCAGGAAGGACCTGAACGACCAGGGGTTGTGTGAGTGTGTATTCAGACGTCCTGAAACACCAGATGCTGCCAAGTTAAGGCCGTTACACACTGAACTTGATTTTTCTGTGCAGTTTATCTAGGTAGCGGTTAATTAGTTCAAGCTTATGTACAATCAAAACATCTTCCACACCAAATAAGATTTTTCAGACAGCGAAATCTAAGAAATCTAAGAAATCTAAGAGCGAAACTAAAGTCATGGAGTCAAAGTTCGAATAAAATGTGAAGTATGCACATCGACATTAAGTGGCCCGGGTATGATGGGGCTGGAGCTGATGACGGAAGCAGCTTGAGTGGAGCTCCAGCAGATGAACATCTGGGGCTGGAACTGGTACCGGAACACAGCTCGGAGAGAAAACAGAAAATGTAATTAGTTATTGATTAAGAGCACAGTGTCTATTAACAATCACTGATGCCAAGTGTAGCATGAGACCCCGGCAGCATTAGCTATAGCAGCATAGCTAGAAAGAGGAGAACTGGTAGGAAACACAGCCAAGAGGGATCACATGAGACATTTGCAACCCCACGGGAGGCAGAAGACAGCAACCCAACGTCTCTGATCACCATAAGACTCTTTGACTATGAACCCCCACCATTGCTTCTGCGCCTCATGAAGCAGATCCTGTATTTTCAGTCTACCTCTCCGCTGGCAGCCTATTCATTCTTGGAACTAGACTGAGAAAAAACATGGTGCTTTCGTCTTTATGTGCCTTTGGCCTCTGCTGTTCCCTCTCCTCTTTGGAACCACAAAGCCATTTCAGTTGCTTATAAAATGTTCAAGTTCAAGCCGATGTTAATAAAACTAAAAGTAATATTACTAATAATTAATAAGAAACTATGTTTGAGTAAATGCTTACACCCCCTAAATAAAATGGTGTTCACGCTCAAAAAGGTTTCAGCTATTCTGTGAGATGGTGAAACTTTTCATGCTCCTTTCTTTTTTCCAAAATCAGATGTACCCTGTATCGGTCTTTGCGTTTTTCTCTGAGCAGCAAAAGGATGTCTGCATCACTTGAAGAAGTCATTTTGTTCATCATGTCGTGTACATTATTTGCTGTGAAAAAAAATTTGAACAATGCAGCAAAATGCAAAAAAGATGTATAGTGTCAGGTGTATAATCTTGAAGCGAAAAAAAAAAAAAAAAACGCATCCGAATGCATGTGTCACTTTTTTTTTCGTGTTACTTTTTCATACCGCGTTTGGTGTGTAATGGCCTTTACTTGGGGATTTTGTTTATGGTCTGTGACATGTTACACAGTCAAGGGATTCCCCTGTGACACCCTGTATGGGAGAGCTTTATAGTAACACTATTTCTGCTGTGATTCCCCTTAGGTCTGTCAACAGAACTTTGATTCTTCAACTTTAATTCATAGCTTTTTAGCTTTTGGAGTTGTGTGGTTTTTTTTTTTTTTTTTTATGAACACAGGTTGGGAAGCCAGTCCTTTGCCATGCTGCCATGGTTTGCTCTTGCAGTGCTGGAGGATAATCCCATGACCGGCCTCCCCTCCCTCAGACACAGTCAATTGTGCCTGTGTGAGATGCCCGACACTGCCCACACTGTTAGAATTCAAACCAGAGGTCCTGTGGTGGTGGGCTAGCAAACTGGCGCTTAAAGAGAACAACCTTTAAGAGAACAACCATAATCCATCAAAGGAGTCTTATAAGTAGTGATAGTCCAGCATGACCTTAGGCAATCTGAACTGATTCAAGGAATGTAAAGGATATCTCTGAAGAATAGAATTACCAAAACCTGAACTAAACACGAGTTGAGTGAAGAAATACTGCGGTTGTGTCAGATATTGCGGTTGCTCGTCACCTGACTGGTCATCACGCAAGGAACAAGTGCTAAAGTTCAAACTGTGAATCATAAATAACAGACATGTGCTGACCTGAGATGAGCTCTCCTCCGTGGCCTGGTTTTAGACAGGAGAATACGACCCTCTGATTGTGTGCACAGTCCACACAGGCCTGAACACACTGCTGCAGCACCGAGGAAGCCCTGCCAGGTCCAAAATGGTCAGGAAGAGCCTGCACACGCCGTGCATCCAAGTGAGGACCCACCTTCACCTGCTTATTCAGATATACACAGACTGGCATGCACACAGACACACACAGATGCAAAGACTGAGTGATAATATACAACAGGCAAGCGGAACCTTTTTCAAATATTAACTGTACAGTGACTCTATTAATTATGGCGATGCAAAAATGGGACCATGTGCATCGTCGAGTTGGATTATGCATGCGTTATTGTTTATTACGCCATCTAATGTATTTTTTTGAACACCAGAGGGCACAATCATATATGATGCTCACAGACCCTATCCCGTTCTCAGTTAGACTCCTAATAGCTTTTAATTGCAGGGGCTAAAGATTCTTTCTGTTTAAATTTATATGCAAGATATATACACATTATTTTGAATTGTTATTTAATTATTCTTGTAATTTCATGTATGGTGAAGCTACAATAGAGCATTTTGTTTACAATTTTAAACCTGTTTATGGTCATTTCTTTTAATTGCAGGGGATGGCACGGTGGCGCAGTAATTGTGTATAATTAAGTGCAATCTTTTCCTCTGAATAAAATAATAATCATAAAATAAATAATATAGAAATTCTATTGTATATAACCATAAACGTATATAAAGACCGACTGCAATACTTAAATAAAGCTGAAGTACAAAAACAAAAAATATGTGGCATGTTCTTTTAAATGGAAGAATGATCATTTGAATAATATCATCTCGACCATAAAACCATAATATCACTTAAGATGATCTTTAGATCAGGCTATTGCCTAAATACACTATATTGCCAAAAGTATTCACTCACCCATCCACATCATTGCATTCAGGCGTTCCAATCACTTCCATGGCCACTGTGGTGACCTAGTGGTTAAGGTACTGGACTATGGACTAGAAGGTCCAGGGTTCAAATCCCACCTCTACCAAGCTGCCACTGCTGGGTCCTTGAACAAGACCCTTAACCTTAAACTGTATGACTTGTAAGTTGGTCTGAGTGAGAGGGTCTGCTAAATGCTGTAAATGTGCAGTGGTGGTCATACTATCTATAAGGAGTATTCAGGTAACATAACTCTGTATATGTTTATATCTGTTTTATATTTTTTCCAACTTGATTCTATTCTACAATATCTCCAAGCAGATCTTTGGTAACCACTTTATACTGTTATTATCACTGCATGCATATGGACATGAGCAAATATCTTAATTAGATCTAATTATACATCATTCATGCCAACTTGATCCTATTCTAGAATATCTGCTGGATATCCACACCAAGTTTGAAGCAGATCTATAGTGGAAATTTTGAGGTATAACCACTTTAATGTATATTGTTGTTATCAATGAATGCATGTAGATGTTTCATTTTGTCTAAGACTTCAATAATTCAAGGGAAATGTTAAAGAATTTACTTATTGCAACCTTTACATTTCATATTTTAGTCAAATGAATCTACTGTAGATTTAGTCAACTATAGTCTTATTCTAATTAGTTGACTACAACTATAAACAATTTATATGACTAAATTATGACTAAAACTAAATTGCACTTTAGTCAAAAGACTATGACTAAAACTTATTCAAACTTTGCTGTCAAAATTAACACTGCTGGAGAGACAATCCAAACTCGTGCCCTTCAGATTAGCTCAAGAACAGTGCGTACAGAGCTTCATGGAATGGGTTTCCATGACCGAGCAGGAGCATCCAAACTTTACATCACCAAGCGCAATGCAAAGTGTCAGATGCAGTGGTGTAAAGCACGCCGCCACTGGACTCTAGAGCAGTGGACACATGCTCTCTGGAGTGATAAATCACGCTTCTCTGTCTGGCAATCTGATGGACGAGTCTGGGTTTGGTGGTTGCCAGGACAATGATACTTGTCTGACTGCATTGTGCCAAGTGTAATGTTTAGTGGAGGGGGGATTATGGTGTGGGGTTGTTCATCAAGAGGCTTGGCTCCTTAGTTCCAATGGAAAGAACTCCAAGTGATTTTGGACAATTTCATGCTCCCAACTTTGTGGGAACCGTTTGAGGATGGCCCCTTCCTGTTCCAACATGACTGTGCACCAGTGCACAATTATTAATATTATACATTTTTATTATTAGTATTATTCATCTTATATATTCTTATTTTTCTCCTCATTATTATTATTATCTTTCCACTTTTTTCTACTCTGTGTGTATTGTAGTAATGATGCTGCTGGAAACTTAATTTCCCCGAGGGAAATTTCCCAAAGGGATGAAAAGTTTTATAGTATCTTATCTTATCTTAAAAAGCAAGGTCCATAAAGACATGGATGAGCGAGTTTGGTCTGGAAGAACTTGACTTGAGTCCTGAACCCAACCCGATAGAACACCTTTGGGATGAATTAGATCAGAGACTGTGAGCCAGGCCTTCTCGTCCAACATCAGTGTTTGACCTCACCAATGTGCTTCTGGAACAATGGTCAAAAATCCAAATAAACACACTCCTAAACCTTTCGGAAAGCCTTCCCAGAAGAGTTGAAGCTGTTATAGCTGTCAACATACTTAATGACTTGTCTCTGTTTCCTACTGTACACATGAATCTGAGAACAAGGACATGACCTAATGCTGGTAACGTTTCAGTACCGGTTGGAGCCTGCATGGCTGCACTTGGGATGGTGGCATTATCCAGTGGCACTGAGCTGGTGTCTGGTTCTGGAGTGCTGCTGGTGGGAGAGGTGGGTGCTGGGTCAGACATCACACGTGCTTTTCTCTGTTCAAGAGGAATGTCGTAAAACACAATTGAAAAAACACAATCAGTTAGACTTACTAATGTCATTGCTGTTCACATTTTTAAACTGACATAAATGTATCCCCATATACACTCACTGACCACTTTATTAGATACACCTCCGTGTTTCTACACTCATTCTCCATTTTATCAGTTCCACTTACCATACATATGCACTTTGTAGTTCTACAATTACAGACTGTAGTCCATCTGTTTCTCTACATGCTTTGTTCGTCCCATTTACTGTTTTCTAATGGTCAGGACCACCAGAGGACCAGCACAGATCAGGTATTATTTGGGTGGTGGATCAGTCCAGCAGTGACACTGATGTGGTGGTGGTGGTGTGTAACTGTGTGTTGTGCCAGTATGAGTGGATCAGACACAGCAGTGCTGCTGGAGTTTTTAAATATCTCAGTGTCACTGCGGGACTGAAAATAGTCCACCAACCAAAAATGTCCAGCCACCAGCTTCCTGTAGGCGGAATCCTGTGAGTACTGATGAAGGTTTATGTAAAGAAACAGATGGACTACAGTCTGTAATTGTCGAACTACAAAATTCTTCCATGTGGTAAGGGGAACTGAGAAAATGGACAATGAGTGTAGAAACAATGAGATGTACCTAATAAGTAAGTGTAAGGTATATTAAAAGGATTTTGACAAATGTTGCATTATGAGCTGTGATGCAAGACAGAGAGACCTTGCTGCCAGGTTTGGGGCCTCTTTTCTTTGGGATCTTGGGTTCCATCTGGCTTTGCTGATTTAGTCTCTGAGCCCAGGTGGCTGGCATTCGACCTCTGGGTTTATCAGGATCTGCTATTGCTATCTGCCCTTCCAACCAGGCAGCCCGCTTAGCCCAGCCCAGCTACAGCACACAGTATGAACACACACAGTTCTTTGAAAAAGAGAAAGGCCCACATACACAGATCTGAGGTCATTAATAACAGAGATGAAAGACCAGCTGGCTCACAGAGTACCTTGCTCCCAGGTTTGGGGCCTCTTTTCTTTGGGATTTTCACAGGTTCCAGTCCTTTTTCAGATGGATCTGTTTGGGGAAGTGCAATGGGCAGAGTGTCTTTATGACGCCAGGGGTTGGACGGCTTGCTTTTCCTACGTCCAGGCTTACGACGCTTTGGGACAGGAGGCCGTGTGGGCACTGGGGGCATAGGCATGTCTGCACCCTCCACACCAGCTTCAGGCAGGGCACTGAGAGCACCCAGTGGCCTTGGCAAACCCACTGAGAGAAGAGGAGAAAAGGAGGTTTTGTGATACTGAAATGGCAATGATTAAATCATATGTAATGTTTCACCCAGATATAAACTGAACACATAAGCACTGGACCGGCACAGGAAAGTGAGGCAAATAGTGTTTGTAATTATTTTCTAATTTATAATTAAAATTATTTAAGTTGTTTTGATGTGACTTTGACAGTTGATTTTAAGTCCATACAACTGCCACACCTGCAGCCTAAGTTTCCAGCATTCCAAACTCCATACCAGGCTTTCTCATCTTCACACACACTCCAACCCAAAACAGTGCCACCAGTGATCCAGCATATTTATTCCTCTAACCTGTCCCACATTTCCTTAATCACATACACTGCTATTCAAACCCCTTGCCTCAAGCAGTGAAAGCTATCCGCTTTCCAAATTCGAAACTTTGTTCCAATTCATTGTCTCTGTAGCCCAATGGTTCTCAAACGTTTTTCTGCAGTGCCTTCCTTTTGTAGATAAGAATTTTTCATGACTACTACCCCCACAAATTACCGAAACACTGCAATTCATTGTAATATAGTAAAGTGACAAATCACCTTTACAGTGGAATTATTACAAGTGACATGCATTATGTATCTTGCCTCATTCATTGGCCTTGCTGGCACCACTGGCATCTTTGGAACTCTGTTTGTAACCTCATTTATGCATTCATTCATTTTCTATCCACTTAAGCCAATTCAGGGCAGCACAGTGGTACAGTGGGTAGTGCTGTTGTGTCACAGCTCCAGAGATGTTTTTGATTTTTGAGTTTGCATGTTCTCCCAGTGTCTGCATTGGCTTTCTCTAGGTATACTGATGCCCTCACACATTACAAAAATATACGGTACTGTGCAAAAGTCTTAGGCCACCATTATATTTGTTATTTTAGCAATGGTATAATGACCATGTATTCACTGACATTTATAGCATTTAGCAGACGCCCTTATCCAGAGCGACAAAACAACTGAAAATAATCAAAAGCAGCTTCTATAGGCTACAGTTGCAATTATGTAGCATTAACTCCCCTTACACTTGAGAAATAGCAGCATTTGGAAGCTTCCTCAGGAAACCAAGTTGACCCTTGCAGTCCGAAAAAGCTCCATCAGGATGGTTTGGAAGGGCAGCAGACAAGAAACCACTTTTTGGGAGGTCATACTAAACACTGACGTTTACCTACATAATCCATTTTGTTCTGAAAATTGTAGGGTTTTTAAATTTTGTGTCCAAATTTCCTGTATTTTTCTGATCAGATAATTCATTTCCACTAATGAACAGTCCAATGTTTGTATCTTTTCGCTGTGAAAACTGAGTGAGCAGAAGTGAGCACTTGCGTGCCACTCTGGTCCATATGTTCATGGTATGCAGTTCCCTGCAGAGTGCTCCTTCAGAAATTAGTTGTGAATGACCTGCGTTGACTACTGTAACCAACTCTTTCCTGGAAGCAAAACGATTTTTATTCACAAGCCGTGAAACACACCGGCGATCCCTGTCTGTCAGTTTCTACTTTCTGCCACAATTGTGACGAGAATTTCCTGCAGACTGATGTTTTGCCACTGCTAGTAGATTCATATGACCATATGTTTCGATACACCTGCATATTCAGCTGCTTCCTTCACACTATGGTGTTTGGCAAACCTCACAGGTATTTATAGCCCGATCATCCTCGTGCGACGCCACCTGCAAGAGCTTGCCACTAAACACGCAAGGTTACAAATTTGTTCTCCGAGGAGCTTATTTGAACCACAGCTGTACGGATCATGCTTGGAGACATGATCGTGCTGAAACAAGAAAAAGGCCTTTATGAAACGTTCTACATGACACTGACATTCATTACGCCATTTTACTACCAGTATTTGTCTATGAAAATTGAATGATTGTTTGATTAATGTTATGCACCTGTTGGTAATGGGCTGGAGAAGCTCAAACTACTAATGACTGATGTCCACCTTTTTCACCCATGTTTATGTGCATTACATAGAACAAACAGGTTGAAATTGGAATACTATATGAAGCAATGGGCGGTGAGAAAAAATACTATACCATGATTTGCATCACAATACTTGGCTTTGTTACCAGTGCCAAAAACATTAGAATCAATATGAATACATTGACTACAACTGTACTGAAGCCCTTTGTAACAAACCCTGAGCTACACACATACATATGGAAGACAATGGCATGGCAATGCCTGTGCTTCAGAGCCATGGTGACCTATTTTGCTGTAAGCTAGACAACAAAGATTTGTGTGTGCTGCCACAGGCCCATTATATACAGAGAGTGTGGAGGGAAAGGAAGAACTATTTACAAAATAGACCAGTTTGATGACATATAGCTTAATGGAAAATGCAGTTTCACAAAAAAATGCATAAATAAAACTTTTTGAACATTCAAAATGACCTGGACTTCTGTATCAATTAGTCAAAAATGTAGTCTGATCTTCATACGAGTCACACTAATATCAATTCTTTTCACATCTTAGCAATAACATTTCCTGTAGCTGTCTCTTACTAGGACTTCGATGACAGTCAGTGCATAGAAGGAATTAAAAAGAAATACTATACTTCTAAAAGACTAACAAATGTTTCTACAATTGTTAAACTTAAAAGTTAACAATCACAGGGTAGGTTTTGCTACTACATAAAATGCAGCAACACTTAAAAGTACAACTGCAAGTCTGAAACCACAACTCGGTTTCCTTCAAATCTCCACACACCGACATAGCGAGAGCTAGACTACGTACCTGTGCAGGCAGCCAGTTTTGCAGTTGACAGCAGGCTGACGTGCACCAAAAAAGCTCTGGCATGCACTCAGTCCTCAGCCCAAACTCAGACCCACACAACAACTGTCTGCAACATGGGTCTGACCAGCGTCTGCTGTGTAGGTGAAAGTAAGTGTGATTTGGGTGTTACAGGCTCCACACACTTCCTTCCTGCCCTTAGTTTCGATATTTTAAAAAAAGAACCTTGCAAAACAACTCAAGATACCTTGCTTCCATGGAGTTCAGTAGTACTGAGACACTTTCATACACACTTGGACTGTTTGCCATGCTAGGGATGCAAAGCACACACAAGAGGGTATTTCCAACATCTGGTAAAATAGTATATATAAACTGCTCGCAGACATCCTCATCCACGTATCAGTCATATGGGCCTGCTGCATGCATAGACACAATTTGCATACATCGCCTGCATTAAGGGTACCCTGCTGTTTGCCTGATTATACACACTTGAGGTTGTCATTAATGTGACAGATGATGCACGCCAATGCATTATAATATATTATTATTATAATAAACCTTATTATCAGGTTCCAAAACCAGTTAGGATGAACCATGAGTTCGTTACTTAAGCAGTAGTATACGAGAGGGAGCGTGTTATCACAACTAACATCACTATGATTTGGTCGCAGGCATGAGCCAAAGGTGAGTGCCGTAGATAATCACAGCTGTCATGTTATTCGTAATAATAATAGACCTCAAGTGTTCTATGCTTTTATACTCAATGTTTTTTTACAGCAAAATAAACTCTTCTCAACCAATCAGATAAGGTCGGGTTGTATAAAGTGTCTTATAATATTTTCGATGGTTCTGACATATATGATTACCATACAGCCTAATTACCATCTGGAATAGCTTCTACTATTACATTATTTATAATATTAAAGGGGACTGTGGTAGCCTAGTGGTTCAGATACTGGGCTATGGACCATGGACCAGAAGATCCAGGGTTCAAATCCCACCTCTACCAAGCCACCACTGTTGAGTCCTTAACCCATAATTGCCTTGATTGTAACTGTATCAATTGTAAGTCGCTCTGGATAAGGGCGTCTGCTAAATGCTAAATGTAATGTAGCCATATTAATTGAACTCAGTAACTGTTGTGTAAATGCAGGTGGAATGGGCTTGAGTTCTCTATAGAGGATCATTGCTCAGCTGCACTGACTTTCCAGTGAAACTACACAACAGTTTGGCACTGGAGACTGTTTCATTCTGTCAACAAATTGTCATATAAAATATGCAATTTGTCCTAACATTCATCTACCACTCTTGAAAAACAGAGTGGAGTCCCTCAGCACACATAAAACATTGATAATGCCCAGTGCCTCGCCACGTCCATCTCGTTTAAACCAAAATACTGAAACACTGAAGCATAAGCATTCTTCTTCTGAACAAGCTTGTTTGACTCTCTACAGGAAAGACTGAATCTCATATACCAGAGATTTTTAAATCTTAATTTTAATCTTATTCAGACTGCATATACATTTTACAATATTCCCAAGTGGTGTTCAAAATTTGCATATTATTGGTTGATGTTCTGTTTCTATGGTGCATAATAAGTGCATTATTTTCTATCAAATAAAATAGTGGTACCTTGGTTCTCGACGGCCTTGGAACTCCTCGGATTCGGTTCTGGATGCATTTTCACTAGAAAAATTTGTCTCGGTTCTCGGTGTTTGCTCGCTACTCAGTGAACTTGCTTAAACTTGTATGAGTCGAGCTGTGCGACTCGTATCAGCTTGAAACTTGATTCATGATTCACAATACACGATTCATGGAACTGTGGTTAAGGTTCTGGACTCTGGACCAGAAGGTCCAGGGTTCAAATCCCACCTCTGCCAAGCTGCCACTGTTGGGTCCTTGAGCAAGGCTCTTAACCCACAATTGCTTGGACTGTAAGACTGTATCAATTGTAAGTCGCTCTGGATAAGGGCGTCTGCTAAATGCTGGAAATGTAAATGTAAAATTCTACAGTGATTCAGATACACAACGGCTCTTGCTCTGTGAAGTGAACATCTGCGCTGTGTTTATCAGGTTTCCATTACTTACTAAATTACATGAGATTTTTCAACACTTTATTATAAAAGTTTTGTGTTAATGATTTTGGGCAACTGTAGGTTAACGTAAGCGTTTTAATGTCTTGAAGCATTCTCAATAATCAAGGTGAGAAACTTCCAGAAGTTGAATCAGTTCATCTGGACATAAGTTTTTGTGGGAGAAATGTTTCGTCAGTCATCTAAGTAACTTCTTCAGTCTCAGCTAGTCGAAAAACTTCCCCATTCTTATATACAGCACATTTGCACGGCTTGTGAATATTATAATATGTATAAGCAGTCTGTTTACAACCACCTACAGGCCAGTGGCCACTCTTTCAAAGAAGAAGATGTGCAGATCCTTGATAGGGAGGAACGCTGGTGGAGGCCTCAGAGTACATCTCTCACCTCTTACAACACCACTCGTTAAACTCCTCAGTTCATGACACATTTAACTTATGATGGATTTGTTGGAACATATCCCCATTGTAGATCAGGGAGCACCTGTACAATACAACTCTATTAACGCATATAATGCCTTATACAGTGTGGATTTTCTGGGGGTTTAGAATGGATTCATTCAATTTACATTATTTCTTATGGGAAAAAACTCGGTACTTTCACACTTTTTCATACAATTTTTACACTTCTGAAACGAATTAACAACGAGAACCGAGGTACCACTGTAATAATAAATAAAATATAATAGTAATAATGTTGTATAACTAACCATACACTAGAATGTCTGCAGAAAGGCAACAAATAAATAAAGCCACATGATTGTAGTATTCAGTAGTATCGAAAAACAAACATTCTGACATAAAAGGTCGTTGTATTCTTATTCTGTCATATAAAAAGACACACTAAGTGTAGTTTACGAAAATAGATTGGTTCCTGATCCAATTAATGCAAATTTCCAAGAGCCGTAAAAGAATTGCTGAAATGCCTGAAGCTGGAAGCTGAAGTATTTCTAAAGACATGGGTGTTTAGCAGTCTACAAAGCACAACGTGTTTACAAAAAGAGTTACAACTTGTACCACTTCCCTAAAAGTGGGCATCCTGCAACGATCACACTGAGAGCCAATGTCCAGTGCACAAGGCAGTGGAAAACAGCAAAAACATCTAAAGAAGTATCTACAACATGCTAAAATCTATGTTCATTCATCCAGATAAACAATCAAAAAATATATAATGTTGTCATTAAAAACAAGGCTGACATCTAAAGATCACCTACAAGCTCCATGATGCTTCCTATAAAGACAAAGTTTGAACTTGCAACACATGGTGATAGAGGGAAAAAGCTACATGCACCAACACCAAGATCTCTCTAACTATAAAGCATGGTGAAGAGTCCATCATAACTGTAATAAATTGGGCTGTAATAGAACCTGCACCACTTGCGATCATTAAGGAATAATGAATTCTACCAACCACTGTAGCAAAGCAGCTCTATAGTCTGATCAGCACTTATAGGAGTTATCACTGCTGCTGCTAAGGGTGGTACACACTTATTCCTCACACTTTTTTTCTGCCAGGACTGTTAATGATTAATAAATATGTTTAATAAGGACATAAAATGAACAATTGTTTGTGAGCTATTTATTTAGGCAGAATGTGTCTGTCTATATGCCAAGGGGTTGCTGCTTAGTGCGAGTAGCAACAGGTGGGAATGATTATGGGGAGTCATAATTAGCAGTGCCAAATACAGTAAAATGTCATCAGACTGTCCTTATTTAACCTGTGTATGCCTGCCCCTCTTTCTTTCTCACTTGTGTGTTTCATATAGTTCTTAGAGCTGTCTGCATAAGTCAAAGTAGAAGGTAAGGTGAAAAGAATGACTTGCCAGAAGTATTTACACCTATCAGCCAAAACATTAAAAGCACACAAAAACAGAATAATGCTGATTATTTCATTGCAACAGCACATGTGAAAAGGTTGTGAAACATTTAGAATTTTCTATATTTTTGCACACATATGACCTAAAACATCATCAGATTTTCACACAAGTCCTAAAAGTAGGTCAAGAGAACCCAGTTAAACAAATGAGACAAAAATATTATACTTGGTCATTTATTTGTTGAGGAAAATGATCCAATATTACATATTACTGAGTGGCAAAAGTATGTGAACCTTTGCTTTCAGTATCGTGTGGTGACCCCCCTGTTGCAGCAATAACGCAGCTTAAACGTTTCCTGTAACTGTTTGATCAGTCCTGCACACCGGCTTGGAGGAATTTTTTAGTCCCATTCCCTCCGTACAGAACAGCTTCAACTCTGGGATGTTGGTGGGTTTCCGTACATTAACTGCTCGCTTCAGGTCCTTCCACAACATTTCGACTGGATGAAGGTTCAGGACTTTGACTTGGCCATTCCAAAACATTAGCTTTATTCTTCTTTAACCATTCTTTGGTAGAACGGCTTGTGTGCTTAGGGTCATTGTCTTGCTGCATGACCCATCTTCTCTTGAGATTTAGTTCATGGACAGATGTCTTGACATTTTCTTTTAGAATTCCCTGATATAATTCAGATTTCATTGTTCCATCAATGATGGCAAGCTGTCCTGGCCTAGATGCAGCAAAGCATCCCATGTTTCACAGATGGGATAAGGTTCTTATGCTGGAATTCAGTGTTTACCTTTCTCCAAATATACCACTTTTCTTTTAAACCCAAAAGTTCTATTTTGGTCTCATTCGTTCAAAAAACATTCTTCCAATAGCTTTCTGGCTTGTCCACGTGATGTTTAGCAAACGGCAGATGAGCAGAAATCTTCTTTTTGGAGAGCAGTGGCTTTCTCCTTGCAACCCTGCCATGCACACCATTGTTGTTCAGTGTTCTTCTGATAGTGAACTCATGAACATTAACATTAACCAATGTGAGAGAGGCCATCAGTTGCTTAGAAGTTACCCTGGGGTCCTTTGTGACCACGCCAACTATTACACACCTTGCCCTTGGAGTGTTTTTTGTTGGTCGACCACTCCTGGGGAGGGTAACAATGGTGTTGAATTTTCTCCATTTATACACAATCTGTCTGAATGTGGATTGGTGGAGTCCAAACTCTTTAGAGATGGTTTTATAACCTTTTCCAGCCTGATGAGCATCAACAACTCTTTTTCTGAGGTTTCACCTTCAAATTAATTGCTAATCCTAGAAGTTCACATACTTTTGCCACTCACTAATATGTAATATTGGATCATTTTCCTCAATAAATAAATGAGCAAGTATAACAATAAAGTATGAGCAAGACTTGTGTGAAAATCTGATGATGGTTTAGGTCATATTTATACAGAAATATAGAAAATTCAAAAAAGTTCACAAACTGTCAAGCACCACTGTAAATGACAGCATGCAGATGCATTTTTTCTGACTTCTGTTTTAATGGAAGCTTCTTAATTGCTAAAGAAAGATAGCAAAGGCTGACGGCTTGTGTCTCGCTCTGCACTAGCGCTAGCTTTAATATCTTTGCCGTTGTTAGTTTTGTCAAATTCTACATATTCAGCGAGTGATGCTGTTTAAAAGGTCTCATTAAATTAGTTTTTCAGAACGTTTTCCGAGTTGTTCCTCCACTCTGAAAGAGCTTCCATGCTAAAGACATGTTGGGGGTGGTTCCAAAATATAGCCCTATGCCCCTTAATTATATTCGGAGCCTGTGAGGCAGCATGTGCGAAGTGTGGGTATGGGGTAGTAGGGCGTCCCGGGGGGAGAGGGCCTATGTGTAGTTGAACTACAGACTGCAACGGGGGGTCAAAAACACACAACTGAGACGTAGGTAACTACCGAAAACCATGGACTTGCATGAAGTTACGCGTCAAAAGTAAGAACACTCAAAAACATCTGTGGAGATTGTGGCATGAGCCTAAATTTGCAAGGAAAAATGAGTAAAAGCAAGCTGGTGCTAGAGTTTATGGTACCATATATGCGGTGTTTGTCACTGCATCGCATGTCGAGCGAATTGTAAAAATACAGTGAGGGCAGAAAAAACGCAGTATATTACATGAACTAAATCAGCAAAACGTCTATGTAGGCCAGCGATGATCCCCAGGACGCGGGTATAGAAGGAGTGGAAAGTAAAGAGAGAGGGCTGTATGGGGGTGTGACTAGCATAGCCCACAGCTTCTACGCGTGAGAGACAAAATAAGAAAGAAATGGCCAGAAAATCACAATACAGTAGGAGGGATTGGAAGAGTTAAATTGTAAGCATGGATGGAGACCACAGAATATTGGTCCCACCACACAAGCAGAGGACTGCTCTCCCGACCGGAAACCGAACTTCTTCTTGAAGCTCGTCGCACCTGTGTTGAAACTCGGATCGGAAATAAAAGACACCTGTCCCCGCCTACAACAGGCAAATCCAAACTCAACCATGGCCAAGAACCAAGACTGTCGAAGGGACCAAGGGAAGAAATTGGTAGAACCTGCACCAGACTGTGAGATTGAATCTACACTAGGCAAGCTGTTGTGTGTGAAAATAAATCAGCCAACTGTGAGGTCAATTGTAAGAAAATGTGAATACATACAAGGCCAACTGATAATCATCCTTTATCGGAATATCACGCCGCCGCGACAAGATCTACACACCGTGGGGGTCAAACATTGAAGCATAAGGTACACTGTGGAGGAAAAAATCCAAAACTACTCAGGTAAGGAAGTAATGATGATGAACCTGCAGAGAAGCTGGGACCAACGTACCAGAAAGCAAATGCTACCACTCAGTAGAAAACACAACTAATCTCAGGAAGGACGCAGAGTCTTGGGCGTGCCAAAAGAACGTGTCCCCACTGCGTTAAGAGACCGTACATGTCCAGGCCCATCAATAGAATGGGTTTGCAAGAGAAGCATAAATGGAAGTATCAGCCAAGGGGGAAGTGTTGGAAGAATAATCATACGATTGTGTCAGATGAAACCAAAATAAACTATTGGTAAAAAAACCTCAGAGCATGTTTCGTGGGGTGTTGGGGAAGAAGACTAACTGAAGGGTTGCAGAGCAAGTCCAAAACACCAGCCTACTGGGGGCTGTCGTATAAGTAAACATATTCTTTGGTGGGAGATAGAGGGATTTTCGGACAAAGTTGGGACAGGACGACATGTCGCGTGTTAAGGGTACAATGAACCGAACCGAGAAGCCAGGTTCGGGTTAGAGTTGAATTTGCAAGAGACCAGGTCCTTCCATCAAGTGGACCCTGGTGAAGATGGGAACGTGACTGGGTCCTTCCCAGCATGACAATATCCCAAAAAAAAAAACACAAACACACCAGCTCGGTAACGAATGAGTGGCTGCCCATAAAAAAGCATTTCGAAAGGTTCTCTGTGGAGTTGGCCTATCGCAATTCCCCCCCTCGCAGGACGCTCAACTCCATAGAACAATTTGTGGGGGAGGAACGTAGAAAGTCCGTGTTTTGCCCACGACAGCCCCAAAACATCACTGCTCTAAGAGATCTTCATGAGGAACATGTGTCCAAAATACCATCTACAAAGGTGGTTTAATTTCAACCTGGTTACAGAAAGACTGTCAGGAAACAGTTTTGAATCTCTTGTCATGGCCAACAAAGGTTAGGTACCGAAAGTATTAAGTTTGAAATTTTTTGTTTTATGACCAAATACTTTATTTTCCACCATGATTTCATTAAATATCTTGTAATAAATCCTACAATGATATTTCTAATATTGTTTGTTCTCATTTTGTCTCTCCATAGTTATGAGTGGTAAACCTATGATGAAATACCGACCTCCTCTCATCTTTCTCAGTAGAGGTACTTTGCACAATCAGTGGTGACTAAATTCTTTTTTGTACGGTCCACTGCATGCCTCAAGGCTCCAACGAACACCATTGACAAGGAAGGTGTTTGCCTCAGTTGAACTGAAAATGTTCGAGTTGTTATGTTAAGTGGGAACAGTGAGGGTGGAAGAAAAACATGCACTTAATGATCTGATGTCATAATTGCGTATTATCACATTATCCGATTACTCAAGGGGTACATGTAAGACAGCATACTGCGAACCGAAGTTTCGAATTTTATGTTTCCATCAGATCTGGAGATCGGAGTATGGTCAATCTGATAAGAGGAGCTGGAATAATAATTATCCTCGGTCAAATGCAGATTGTCGCGCATGTCAAACCCCACATTCTCAGTCTAACCAGTATAAATAGAACCAGTATAATAAAACGCCTCACGGATAACCGAAATAAATGATTAAAATAGTACACGAGGAACTATACATGTGACAAAGGACTACTGAAAAGGCATATATGCGCAAAAAAATGAAAATTGAATTGTTTAGTTACTACTAAAAGTCAGAACGCGATAAGGTGTCACATTTTGTGCTGTGATTATTAGTGGTATGGGGAAATTGGCCAAGTAGAAATCCAATTAGAAATGCCCGAGTACAATGTAACATCTAGAGGTAAATCGCAAAAAAATCCATTTTTTTTCTTCTTAACTGCATTGCCCAATGGGGGTAACTCGAAGGAAAATGCGAAATTAACTGTGCAGAATCATGATTTTACTGCACTGACCAAGACATATATTAAGTGCATGTAAACCGCACAAAATCCGCCATCATAATCTGAATGCAAAATACAAATTCAGACCGTATTTATGGGTTTGGTTTGGAACGATGCAAGAACAGACTCAAAACATAAGAAAAACAAAGGTCGTACATGTGACTAAACAAGTAACCAAGATTATGACAGATATACTTAAAAAAAAAAGTTAATTTTCAAAACAAAAAAGCTTTCTGAATAAATCATGAAACGGCCTTTTTGACATTCCAAAATTCTTTGACCTTCCGGCCAAAAACAGCAAGTCTACAACACATGCGTTTTTTTATAGAGCTATTTCGCGTGACCCCGATTCTGGCAAACATGGTTAAATTATTGTCAGTGGTCAATCGCATATGCACAACGATAAAGATTAAGATTAAATCATTTGATTAAGCTCTGTTAAACAACACCAACGTATGACAACACCGAACACAACGGCTTCCGCAACAAAGGTATAACAGTGTGCTCGACTGAATGACGATGCAGTCATGTGTATCCGCTCTCATCTTTTCTTCCGTTCTCAGTGGGAAAGAACGTAGTGCCCTAATGTGTGGGCCTCAGTTCAACATCCACAGGTCCCACCCAGAGAGTGGCAGCCACTCCTTCCCGCGCTTCCTCCCTCCTCTAATAGGCGGCCTACGACCCTCATGAAGAAACAGTAAGATCTCTCACTCTATCTTCCTTTAGAGTTAGTGCCTCACTATTCAAACCGCTTCGGCCGAATCAAAAAGCGCCAACCTAGGCCCACTGCCGGGCAACCATGGCCTTTAGCCATGGCCATTCAGTGCATTTGGGGCAAGAGGCCAGGAGCTCAATAAAGCATTACAAGCCAAGGTAACAGGTCCCACGACTATCAACCCTGTCATAGCAGGTGTTTTCTGGACCATTATACAGCGAATAAAATTAGGAGGTACCAAATGTCTGGTAGTAAAAAGTTACCTTGTTTATAACTCTAACATTGGCTGGTATTACATTTGCATTTACAAGCATTGAGACCGGTTGTGCCTTTACAGAACAACTTACAAATGAGAGAAGCGGAGAGACAATCCAAACATTTGAAAAAAAATAGCTAACGGACCGAACCACATGCTGGCGGTTAATCCTCGAGTGCCGGTGTTGATGCCACCGAGTGTCCAAACCAAACGGGGCTTCCGCTGATAGATCTGAATATATAAACATCCAAACCAACCGGGGAAGTGAGAGCCCTGTTTCAAGAGTGTCAGTTGGGTAAGCAACTTGGTGGTTGGTTGAACTCATCAAACGTGGTAGTTAAAACGCTTTTAGACAAGCTTCAGGGGAGACAGGTGAGAACAGGGTGTCGGAAAAGACAAGCCGAATTACTTTACCCGGCGGAACAGGATGTGAACTGCGTGCTCCAGTAGGTTGGTGGGATGCGGAAAGAGTGACAACGGCGCTCTCTAGAACTGAAATAGCGGAAATGGAGTATCAATCTCTCACGGGTAGGGGGTGGATGTGCGGAGAATTCAAAAGTAAAACATGTCATAAATGCGCATGTCGACTGGAGAGTTTTTTTCACAACGGGGTCAGGCGTGACCGTGGGTTTTTTGAATTCCAACCAAAAAAGTAATCCCTGGAAGTTAAATTTATTTTCGTCCAAGGAGCTTCAGCATGGTGACCTTTTCCCTCGATGTATAGTCCCCTAGAACTGAGGTTGAATAACGATGGCAAGAGACTTTTTACCTAGGCTAGAGAGCGGCCATCAGTGTCGTGAGTTTTTAAATCCCGGCTCGCACCTCAAGCCAGTTGAATTATATTAAGAATATGATAAAACCGGTTTATCCACATTAGAACTAACAAAAGCAAGACTGGCCTGCAAGAGTCGCTGCTGGTGGCTCAGTGATAAATAGCATATTTGTATCAAACTAAACTTTCAATAGAGATTGCACCCAAATAAAAAACCTGAACAGGCAAGCAATCCAAAATGGTTTGTAATTTTTATATTATACCAAAAAACGCTAATTCTAAATCTTACTACGATGGCCGAAGAGTCAACTTACAAACTAACAACATAATTACAAACTATTTAACACAGTAGGGTTACCTGAAATTTGGTGTACCCTTTAGAATTTTCTAGCATTTGAACAATCATAATAAATGACCTAAAACATCATCATGATTTTCACACAGGTCGCTACAGAGATAGTTTTAAACGCCTCCCCGGATGGTCGACCAACAAAATCACTCCAAGACAAGGAATTGGTGGATAGAAGCGGGATATAACAAAGGACCCCATGGGTCACGTCTAAGGGCAACTGACTGCCTCTCTCAATCATTGGCATAATGTTTATTTCATGAGGATACCATAAAACACCGATCAGAAAAAGAACAAAACACGTGGAACAACAATGTGTGGCAATGGGAGGGTTGTATAGGAAAAGGGCCACTGCTTCTCCAAAAAGGAACCTTGCATAGCGCATACTATCAGTTTGCTAAAGATCGACAAGTGGACAGCCAGAAGGCCATTGGAAGAATAAATAGACCTTTTGGTTAAAAGAAAAGCAGTTATGTTTGTGGAGGAAAAGTAAACACTGCCTACTGCATTCCAGCAAATAAGAACCTCATCCCATCGGTGTTAATGCATGGATGGGGTGGTATCATGGTTGGAGCCTAGAATTTTAGCTGCATCTGGGCGGCGGGAAGACGGCTTAAATAATTGTATGGAACAATGATTCGAATTATATGCAGAGAATTCTAGGAGATATCAAATACATCTGTCCCATGAACTGATTTCAATAGACTGTGGTCATGACAGCAGAAGAGCGACTCCTGGCTAAAGACACACAAGTCGATTCTACCAAAGAATGGTTTACAGAAGAATAGAAGCCGGATAAACAGTTACAGGAAACGTTTAAACTGTGTAATTCAGTTATTGTGCTAAAGCAGCAGGGGGGTCACACCCATACTGAAGCGAAAGGTTCGGACAAAGACGTTTTGCACACTCACTAATATGGTAATATTGGCTCCCTTCCTCAAATAAATAAATGACCAAGTATGACGTTTTTTATTTAGGACTTTTTTTATTTTGCTCGCGTACGTTTTAAGCTGTAAGTGTTGGAAGCAGGCTTAATGTAGGTACGCTATGAAATATATGCATATATATATATATAATAAACTCTTCGGTTTGCGATGTATTCAACCTACGATGGATTTGTCGGAACGCATACCCATCGTACAACGGGGAGCGCCTGTGGAATTATTTCTAAGGTGTTCTTCAGACTTACTCTCTCCCTCACAGCCCTGATGCCTCTGCATCTCACTCACAATTCAAGCTGATTTCTTTGAGACCTTGGCTCAGGGATAACAGAAATGCCTTCTCTTGTATGCTTGGTGAATCTAAACCTAGGCTTTTGTAGCCGTGAATGTGCTGCAGACTGGAATGTTGTGGCACAACACTCTAATAAGAACAGTGGATTATGTTATGTTTGGGTTCTGTTCTGTTTCAGAACAGAAAGAAGGGCACATGCGACACTGCTCGTGCTTGCTAAATGGAATTGCTTCTCTACGTGCTTGCTTCAATGTTCCAGGCTTCTGAATTGCTTTCATAGTCAAATTATCCATTACAATACTAATTCCGTAGCATGTCAACCCTCCAACAAATTTAAGTGCAGTTATTACGAAGTGGAACATTATCGAACCAACAGGCCTTCTTTGCTTCTGCATGACTACTCCCCCTGTGTTCAAAGTGGAATATATAAAGAAATGGTTTGTTGAGTTTGGTGGGAAAAACGTGACTGGCCTGCACAGAGCTGTGACCTTAACTTCCATCGAGTGCAGTCGAAAGCCTTCCCAGAAGAGTGGAGGCCCTTACAGGGAACACAAGACAAACGGAGCCTAAAAGGCACCCGATAAGCTGTAAAAATACAGAATAAGTAACATACCGCACATGCTCTATAAGTTCCTCTTGTACTAGGGAATTCAAAGCAAGTCAGCACTAGCAGATGATGATATCTGACACAGATACAAATACAGGCAATAACAGATAGAGATGGAAACCTTTAGTGCCAGGCGGCTGCAGGTTATCCCCAGTGAGAGCGCACCAGCCGATGGGGAAGATGTCTCTGGAGTCGTAGCGGCAGTAATAGTCAAAAGCTCCCCTCCATCCATCGAAGGTGACCAGCACCTCCACTCCACGCAGCGCCCCCACTGTGGCAGGACAGATGAAGTGCGGGTTCTTCCTGTCCACCGCCTCCAGCTTCATTCCCACCCGGAAATGATTCTGCTCTGGAGAAGGAGGCTCCTGCTGAAGATACAGAGACACAGGGACAACAGCTTATTTGTAATAGTGGTACTTATTATTGTTATTTTTATTTTTTTATTACAATTATTTTTAAAGGCATTTACCCAACAAAATAGTCGCAAACAAGCGTTTAAGTATCTCCTATAAATAGCTGACCCTCATTAACATTAATAGTTTTCTAACATCGCTATTCCTCAAATATACACAAAATGCAGAGAGGCAGTTGAACGAAAATTAACATTGTGTGTTTTTGGCCACTGCTAGTGACTTATGGACTAGCTGGACCTCAGAACCATGTACATATTTTGTTGTATTATCATGACATTATTTGTGGACACCTTGTACATGGAGGTAATTTCATTTTGTTAAAGTGTACTTAACTGGTCTTTTAAATTACAGTGGGGCAAAAAAATATTTAGCCAGCCACTGATTGTGCACGTTCTCCTACTTAGAAAGATGAGAGTGGTCTGTAATTTTCATCATATGTACACTTCAACTATGAGAGACAAAATGAGAGAAAAAAATCCAGGAAATCACACTGTAGGATTTTAAAGAATTTAATTGTAAATTATGGGGGAAAATAAGTATTTGGTCAGAGAGTTGAAAGTCCGTGTTGTCCAGTGAAAGCCCCAAAACATGACTGCTCTAGAGGAGATCTGCATGGAGGATTGGGCCAAAATACCAGCTACAGTGTGTGCCAACCTGGTGAACACTTACAAGAAATGTTTGACGTCTATCATTGCCAACGAAGGTTATGCTACAAAGTATTGAGTTGAACTTTTATTATTGACCAAATACTTATTTTCCACCATAATTTACAATTAAATTCTTTTCTCATTTTGTCTGTCATAGTTGAAGTGTACCTTAGATTGAAAATTACAGACCTCTCTCATCTTTCTAAGTAGCAGAACTTGCACAATCAGTGGCTGACTAAATACTTTTTTGCCCCACTGTATGTTGCTTATACATTATTAGTAGCAGAGTAATTAATGGGGTCGCCATGTTCAGTTTGCAAACTATTCTTGAAAACCAACATTTTTAAAGTTTTTGCCCCCTGCTTTTCCTGGTTAGGATCGTGGGGGCACTGGCACCTCGCATCAGAAAAAAAAGTGTGCAGGCGCCAGCCGGGCTGGGTAGGGGTCGCTGTTGCAGTGTCGTTATAATCCCACACCTATTATGACAATTATTATTATTTACACCTACTTATACATCTGGGCTCCATCAAGTGCATCCAACACCTTTAAAGTAATAGCAATATCTGTTTTTTTACTTTATACATGATGTATGATGGTGGAATACCGATACAGTCAGCTCCAGAATTATTGGCAACCTTGGTAAAGATGTGTAAAGTAAGTGTAAAATTGGTTATTAAAGAATGTCTTCATTCAGTTAAACCTCTAAAATTTAACTGTAACCTTTAAACTTTTAGCTTGTAAAAAACATAAAACCACATGCAATCATAATTGTTAGCACTCTGTAAATAAAACTATAAAAGTAAACATGTTCTCATTTACAGTGGAGATTTTCATTACAAATAATGTACTTGTCTGACAAAAATTAGTCATCTGTGACCGAAACATACCTAATAATCTTGACTTTCGGCAACGATTCTGAGAAGAATTTCCTACATACTACAACTGTATGACTACACGAAACATATGGATCCACCTGCAAATTCAGCAACTTCTTTCACACTATGACCTTTGGCACGCCCAAATGCAATTACTCCTTTTTGCCAATCTAACATTTGCTTTGAGACCCATTTTCCACACATTGAACAAGACATTCGTTGCAGTGTACCACCTCTTCTCAATCTATGAAAGCCATCACACAACCTGCAGGAATTTATATCCTGATCATCCTCGTGTAACACCATCTGCAGGAGCTTGAACTTACTACCACCTTAAACACGCAAGGTGACTAATTTTTTTTGGGAGAATATAATCAATGTAACACTTTGACTGTAAAGCTGAATCTTACACATTTTAAAATGTATTAGTATATGGATGTCCCCCCTTTTACTG
>JAJAGP010002583.1:73214-107394 GCA_025084515.1 Ancistrus triradiatus
ATCACACAACCTGCAGGAATTTATATCCTGATCATCCTCGTGTAACACCATCTGCAGGAGCTTGAACTTACTACCACCTTAAACACGCAAGGTGACTAATTTTTTTTGGGAGAATATAATCAATGTAACACTTTGACTGTAAAGCTGAATCTTACACATTTTAAAATGTATTAGTATATGGATGTCCCCCCTTTTACTGTAATGACAGCATGTACCCGAGCCGGCATGGGTTCCACAAGTGTGTATAAAATCTGATGATCCATATCATTCTAGAATGACTTAACAATATCCCAAAGAGCATCCTGAATTGATACTGAAAGCTTGGCTTTCTCTGTCTTCAAGTGCCTCCAATAATGCAATGTGGTTAAGGTAAGGTGACAATGGAAAGTCTATGACAGTCAGCTCTCCTTGATCTTCTTTGGTCTTCAAGAAGCTGTTGCAGAAGTTTGAGGTGTGTTTTCGGTCACGATCCTGCTTCAGTACTAATCATTTTCCATGAAGATCCAAACAAGCATTCCAAACAAGGCCCATACTGTATATGTGACATTTTCACCAGAACATTTATGAACACTTAAGCAAGCATCCATGGCTCTCTGTTACTGGGGTATAAATATTAGGTGACAGAGACCAAGGCTCAATAATGGTTAGGAGACTATTAAAGCCATGATAAACGTTTCGGTCTATGGCCATTAAAGCATTTTCTAGTTGAATTGGTTGTAAGGTTGCTATCATTAATAGCTTTCAAGTAGATTTCCAGTTAAAATGTCCTGAGACTTTATGGAATATAAGATGCTGTGCATCCTAACAAGGTCCACTGGACCTTTGAATGATTAACAGCCAGGCTTGCACAGAGTCCTGAGCTTATCTCCTTCACGCACCTTTAAGACGAACTAAAAGTAAGCCAGTGCTTATTGTGCAACACCAGCACATGACTTCACGGTTGTTCCAAAATCTAATGGAAAGCCTTCTTGGATGAGTGAAGGCTCTTGTAGCTGTAAAGGAGGGCAAATTCCATACCAATATCCATGTTTTTGGATTTTGGGTAATACACTGACTTTTGGATATTGCATATTGTATTGTATATATTGTATAGCAACCGCTTTGTATCACTCTACTTCTATTTCTATATCTGCTGTTTTCTCCTTGTAGCCATATATCTGCATAAAAATAATATCCTTGAAGGAGTAATATGTGTATGTGTGTGTGTGTTGCTTATAATGACAGACAGGTACCTTGTGAAAGATGCGTGCTGGCGCCATCTCAGCACCGTTGAGTGTTTTCAGTAAGAACATGGGCCAGGACGACGCGTTCAGACGGAACCCTGAAGAACAACAATGACATTCAGGAACATTTCCACAAATCAATCAACTAAAAATAGCCTGGAGTTAAAGTTTAAATGCAGGGTGAGGAAAGGTGTGTGTGTGTGTGTGTGTGTGTGTGTGTGTGTGTGTGTGTGTGTGTGTGTGTGTGTGTGTGTGTAAAATGCATGAACACTCTAGGCTCAAATGTAGTACAATACTTAGTGTAACAACATGCAACGTCTCAACACTCCATAGAATAATCCAAAATTTTATCCCTGGTCTGTCATCTTAGATAGTGGTGACATCTAGAGGACAGTAAAGCTTTATGAAACTCAGACTGCATTACAGCTTCTGCCACTTGTAAATAAGCTTTATGACTCTTTAATTATAACCCAGACCATTTTACCCCTGCATGAAGAGCAGCAGCAGATGTATCATACTGGCTGGTTTTGTGTACTGTATCTTCATGACATCTTTCCTGAATAGCACCGAGGTGGCATGCAAATAATCAGAATGCATTGCTGTTCAACCCTGGAGTCATAGAGTGTTACTGCTCCATAGTAATGTGAGTGAGAGAGACACTCTTGCCATCAAACTACAGAAATCTCACAACATGCAAACCTTGCTTTGTTACTGCAGGTTTACCTTAAAAAATGTGAAGCATAAGGCTGTAGAAACATCTGTTCATGTATTGAACCGGGCATCATGTAATATATCAACCAGTTTTCATAAATCCTTTTTAACTGTGAAATGTCAAGTAGAATTTATGTTCTGCTTTCGGTTTGGATTAGGCTGAGATAGACAAACAAAATATCTGATTTGGAGATTTGACATTTGTGGTGGAAGTGCATATTGAGCAAAACACAGAGGAAATCATACAAATTCTAAAGATAAGCAAAGATCCATTAAAAAAAGGAACTGGCTTAACGTGCAAATAAAAACTTAAATTTTCAGTCATGCAGGTTTGAGCAATTTTAGTAGTAAATAGATTTGGTTTTTAACCCTTAGAAATCTGAGGCGATTTTGTATTTGCAAACTATTGCCCTACTAACTGAGCCACTCTGGTTTCTTTTAGAGATGCACCGATCGATCAGCCTGTGACCAGAATCGGCCGGTTTTCAGCGAGATCGGCCGCGACCAGTGATAGGCCGATCAGCCTCGTTTAACCGATTCCGTTCCGATCACATTTAGCCACACGTGCACCACACAACAGAGGCAAAAACACACTGCTTTCACTAACATTAATTCACAATTCAATTCTGCTTTAAACACAGTTCCAGCCTTAAACTGTGTGTTTGTTTAAGGCTGGAACAGACAGATCGGTGCTGACACACGCTGATGATGAGGAAGTGTTAGATTTCAGTCTGGAAAAAACAGAACAGATCGGTGCTGAACACACTCCCCTTTGGAATTGATGGGAAGGACGTGTTAGAATTTTTTCAAAGTTGTGCTTCAATTGGCTACACTAAACTTAGGTTGCAACCCTAAAAAACAGTGAGGCCAAAAAGCAAACTGATTAATAGGTGGTTTTAATTTTTAGGTTTTACAGCCAGCGTTCTTACATATCCCCTAAAATCCTTTAATAAAAAACTTACCGTATTTTTTCTTCGGACCCACAAGGCCCCCCGCAACTTAAAATCCTTTTAATTTTTCCTCAAAAAATCGACACGTGGTGCCTAATGTAAATGAATTTATTCCTGGGGTTGTGGCTTCTTTTCCTGACCTACAATAAACCCTATTGTATATGGTACAACGGGCCGCTCCATAAAATCCTGTCCCAAAAAATGTTTTTTTTTAAAGCACGGGCCCTTTTTTTTGGGTAAAAGTTTATAAGCCTTACGGCAACCGTATTGCGCAGCCAAATCGCATAGGTAATTACGGGTATTGGCTTTCAGCATTAGGGTTTACGTGCATTTCAATATTCATTTGTTTTCCGAAGCTGATTTCAAACCCTTCCAAGCGCTATCAGTCAACGCCCAGTACAACATGGACATAGAGCAGCCTTTTGCCCGGAGAGAATTCAACATTTAACGAAATCAGTTGATACGGAAAGGGTGGGGGGGGGGTGGGTGTGGTGGGGGGGAAAGGATCAAGAAAGGCTCCCTTGCCCCCCCCAGGGGTAACAGAAAACCAAACTGAACTGGGAGCCCCCTGTCCGACGGAAAACTGTAAAGAAGTTTGGTTTTTTTTGCCATTGTCAAAAGGCTGTCCTGGAATAACCAAACCCGGTGCCCTTTTTTGTGAATGGATGAACATAGAATCCGTTTAGCAGTCCCCCCGATCCATTGATATTTGCCGCCTTAATAACAACCCGGTGCACTTTATAGCCCGAAAAAAATACGGTAAAAGTTTTTTCAAAAGAATTTACATTAAGTGAAAGTGCTGGTTTTCGAAAGCTATGGCCAATGGGCGTTAGGCAGCAAGGGAAAACACACTCCAAAAGCACTTCCCAAGAACCAACGAAAAATTGAAATAAGGCCATTTAAAAAAAACAGCAATCACCTTTCACTGAATATGTGGAACCTCTGGGAAAAAACAAAGCCTAAAGGTTTTTGTTTTTCTTCTGTGAGATGGCAAGACCAGGCAACAAGCCAGCAGCTTGCCTGCCCCCCTAGCTGTCTTTAATAAGTTTTTTTTTTATAATCCTCAACTAAAAGAAGAGTTTGGAACCCAAAAAATGTCCCCTCTGTATGCCCTTGTAATTTTTTTTTAAACATTGTCTTTTTAGACCCAGAAAAAAAACATCAGAAATGGGCAAAATCGGAATCGGCCAGTTTCATTGTTTTCAAGAATCTCGCGGAAATTTGGGCGAGGGAAAACTCCAATCGGTGGTATCCTCCTAGTTTTATATCAGACTTTCTGTTGGGTTTTTACAGGACCCCCCCCCCCCCCCCCCCCCCCCACCCCTTAGTTTTCCAGTTGCTAATTGGTTGTGTTTTCCCCCCGGTTTTTTTTTCGTTGTGTTTTTTTTCACATATGCATTCATCACATGTGCTCCTGGGGGTGGGGACCGGGGCAAATGCATGATGCTAAGACGAACGGGGTGTCCCCACATTATGTTGACAATAAAAACAAAACCTAAACACTGATATTGAGAAAATAACCACACAAACATTTTTGGTTTGAGTTTTCAGCTCGGTGTTAATTTACTCCGAATCACTACTTATAAGCTGAGGCTGTGCTGAATCTGGGGGTATATAATTCTATAATTATATAGGGAAAAAACAACATGAAAGGACAAAAAAACAAAGTTTGTAAGGTCTTAATGTAGACCTTAAAGTGTAAATGCATAGTCATTCATACGAAGCTCAAAGCTCCAACCAGAAAAAGGAAAACCCCCATTTCTTTACCACAAAAACCACACTCAAAGCACATCCATACTCAGAGTAGAACACCTGAATGCTAAAGGAGAGAAAGCTTTCTGAAATGACTGAAGTAGTGACACCTCTGTTTTGTTTACTAGGAAGAGGAAAATCAGCAGCTGTGAGTCAGTCATATCCTCTGCTATTCAAACCCCTTGTCTATGGAAGTCAGGGTCGATCCACACGCTTTCAGAGTTTGTCTGTGCACTGAGTTCAAGCCTTTGCTCACTAAGCTACATTTGAACATTGTCTGTGTTCTCTATGCTCTCCGGCACACCTTGACATTAACTTTTTGTGAGTCAAAAATGTCCTTTTTGCTTTTCAACTGAAAACTGAAAGTGTCATTTTATTGTTTTTCTCTATTTTGACGGCTGTTATTTCAATGCATCTCTTATTAAATAATAGGGATGCAACAAAATTAAGTTTTTGTCCGAAACCGAACAAAATGAAACATATGGCCGAAGGCTGAATATAGAATACGTCTTTTCACAGGTTTCGCAGCTTAATCAAGCACAAACTTCTTAACATTTTCTGTTTTATTTCTATTTTTACTTTACTCTTCCAGATTAGGCATGAATAAATACGTGACTAGAAGAACTGAATGTTCCTTTTTGTCAAGGCAGGTTGAGGAAATTATCCAACTTTGCACTTTGCTACAATTCAATTTATAACAAAGGTACTTTGAGGAAACCGTTTCTGAGCTGTTCTTACTGAAACAAACTATTAATTTAAACATAAAACAACATACATTATGTTTATGTGTTTATTTGTGAAGTTTATTTATAATAATTGAAATGTATTTTTTTATTTAAAAATAGTTTGTTCCTACATATGTATCAAATTTAACTGCATACGTATGTGGAAAATTATATACAATTATTGAATTACATTGCACCTGTTGTTCTGTGTCTCAGGTGGTAAATATTTATGTCATTATGTAAATGTACTTTTTACAAATTTGACTTGCTAGTTCTAATCAATTCATTTATATCCAGTTACCAGCTACATATGCTAAACCACAGATCTCATATAGAAGGGCTTATATTTTCCCTCATATTAGCTTCTGTGTACATTTTATCTGTTCCTCTTATCACATCTCGGCAAAAATGTGCATGTGTTACAATGTTCCTCCAAAAAGAAGCCTTAAGGAAAGATTAAAATGTCAAAGACTAGAATACAAACCTGTAAAACTTTGCTAGCGTTTGTGCCGAGGTCGTGACACAATCTGGAACCAGCTATACTGTATCATTAGCCAGTCTTATGGGCTCTTCACACCGAATCTGATTTTTATGCAAGGAAAAAACGAATGTGATTTTTATTGTGATCATTCTCCAGCCTCGCTCGCATTGTAGGGCCCTGTTCTACACAGCCAACATGTCTGCTGCATTTACAAACAACGCCTTGCTCCACGCTGGTCATCAAGATGTCATTGTTCAGTATAAATTATTCAGTCTTTTCATTTACCGAAAGTGCTTTTTTTTCCATTTGTTGCCAAATAATTTTAGATGCCAAATACTCTGTGCATCTCCAATAATTAATAAATCAACTAATAAATAAAATATTTATCAAAGCATACATTTTACTGATGGCTGTCAGAATGTAAACTTACACAGATAAATTTACACCCTTATCTAAAGAAACTTACAACTGAGCTCAGCTGTTAAATATTAAGGAACTCATTCAAGGGCTCAACAGTAGCAGCCTGGTGAAGCCAGGTTTTGAACCCACAACCATTAGTAGTCCAGAGCCTAAAACGCTAAGCTCTTTCACTGGGCCACCGAGGAGAACCTCATCATTGTTTTAGCTTAAATCATTTCTATCAAACCCCATCAATGAGCTCTGTTCCTCAGCCCCAATTTCTAAGCTATTTCAAAGCTATGAGTTTTCTGCTCACCGAGGGGAGGCTGAAGCATGCCTCCATTTTTCTCGCAGCTGCCGATGGGCTGGATCTCAGACGAGTCCACCAGGCGCCAAAAGTCATTCTTGTTGTCACTTCCGTCGAGGCGCAGGCGAAGGCGTGAACCAGTGAGCCCCACCACTGTGGCGATACACGTGGACGTGGTGTTTCTGGGATCCTGGGCCTCAAGTTTCATTCCAGCCTTGAACTCATTGATTGGGGGTGTGGTGCTCTGTGGAGAGGATACGCAACATTATCGTCCTGCCTCAGTCTCTCAGCAGCAACAGTACTGCTTATTTCAGAGCGTACATTATTCCACTGTTTCTCAAAGATTGTGTGTGTGTGTGTGTGTGTGTGTGTGTTGGGGGAGGGGTTGTATGAATTATAATGGTTAAAGTAAATGCCGGTGGGGTTTGGAAGAAAAATATGTTTGTGATACACTATGCATGTCGGATTTTGGGCAAAAGGCAATGTAGAAAATGTAGAAACAGTTGGAGAACCACTGCATTAACCTAAAAATGCTAGTCATTTTAGCTGAAGCTACCTGCGACAGTGTTTAGGAAGAACTCAAGAACACTCACCTGTTTAAAGCAGTGAGCAGGAGCAGCTATAGCACCTGTTTCTTTCAAATATTTTTCCCAGCTGAAGTGCCCTGAGGAGAGACAGTACAGAAACCACTCAATCCCTAAGCCAAGGTTACAATAAAATACTTCAATCCAATTGACTGCTGTGCTTGTTCATCCACTCCCAAGACTTCTCACTTTCTCATGTCCATTCACCAAGAGTTTTACTAGAAACATTGTCAAGTCAAGTCAGACTTATTTATATAGCACTTTTTACAATGGACCATTGTCTCAAAGCAACTTCACAATTTTAGATTATCTCCTAATATTTACGTCCAATCCCAAATTGAGCAAGCCTATTCATTCATGCAAGCCTACTTTCATCATTGCGACTATCTAATCAGCTGATCACTTGGCAGGCAAGTCCAGTGTACAAGTAAATCAACTCAGATATGCGGCCAGCAGCTTCAGGAAATTTCATCTCAACCATCAGAATGGGGGGGGGGGGTGATCTCAGTTGACTCAGGATTATGACCACGGCATGTGGTTCTATAAACTACTGATCACTACAGATTGTCACACAAAGTCTCTAGAAATTTACTCAGAAAGTGCATTAAGGCTAGAGTACGGTTGTTGTCCGATAGGGTTGTTTAATGGCCAATGCCGATACTTAGAGATCAGGGTGACCGGATGGCCGATATATAATGCCGAATCACAATTTTTTTTGGAACTGTCTTAAACAAAGAACATTCAGTTAGCCAAGTTAAAATGCACTGTCTCTGTTAGCGCTCTGCCTTTTTTTAACCTCTTGAGACCTCCTTACCCTCCTCGGAGCTCTGATTTTTTTTATGTATAAAAACTGAGCACCGTCTTTGAACAGGAGGTAGCACCTTTTTGTTTTCAATCCCAGTTCCAGTTAAAAGCAGCAAGTTGTAATGCTGGAAAGATTTCATCTCCCCATATATGGCCTCACCCTCACTGAATCTCAGCATCTCTTGGTTTTGAGTCACTCAGTGGTCCCAGTTTATGAGCTGCAAGTTCTGATGCAGGAAACAAAACTTCTCTGCATTTTCCCCACTATTTTTGAATAAGTGCAGATATCAGCCAATGCT
Source organism: Ancistrus triradiatus (assembly GCA_025084515.1). NCBI lineage: Eukaryota > Metazoa > Chordata > Actinopteri > Siluriformes > Loricariidae > Ancistrus > Ancistrus triradiatus. Next base: position 81,450 of record JAJAGP010002583.1, read on the forward strand.
GATTATTTCAATATGGCATTAATCTGTTACCAACTAAAACAGAAACACCTTGTTAATGAGAGAGGTCATCTGAGAATGGCCAGATTAGTAACTAAGTCACAGATTAGTAACTAGTAACAGTAACTCAGATATCCACTCTATACAACTGTGGTGAGCAGAAAAGCATAAGGCAATGCATAGCATGTCACATGCACAACGCCACAGCCTATATGAGTATTGTTGCTGACCATGTGCATCCCTTAATGTCCTCAATTGAACCATCTAATGGCTTCACCAAGGCACAATGCACCATGTCACAAAGCAAATGTTATCTCAATGCCGTTTTCATGAACATGACAAGGAGTTCAATGACAATGTCCTTCAGTGACCTGACCAATTGTGTTGTGTACAGAATGTGAGTATATTACACAGGGGCTCCCCGGCCCCCATGACTCAAAGAACTCTGGAGAAAGAAGGAATTGCCTGACATGGTAAGCAGACAGACATTACATTTACAGTGGTGCTTGAAAGTTTGTGACCCTTTAGAATTTTCTATATTTCTGTATAAATATGACCTAAAACACCATCCGATTTTCACACAAGTCCTAAAAGGTGATAAAGAGAACCCAGTTAAACAAATGAGACAAAAATATTATACTTGCTCATTTATTTATTGAGGAAAATGATCTAATATTACATTTTACTGAGTGGCAAAAGTATGTGAACCTTTGCTTTCAGTATCTGGTATGACCCCCCCTGTGCAGCAATAACTATAACTAAACGTTTCCTGTAACTGTTGATCAGTCCTGCACACCGGCTTGGAGGAATTTTAGCCCATTCCTCCGTACAGAACAGCTTCAACTCTGGGATGTTGGTGGGTTTCCTCACATTAACTGCTCACTTCAGGTCCTTCCATAACATTTCGATTGGATTATCGTCAGGACTTTGACTTGGCCATTCCAAAACATTCACTTTATTCTTCTTTATCCATTCTTTGGTAGAATGACTTGTATGTGCTTAGGGTCGTTGTCTTGGCTGCAATGACCCAACTTCTTTTGAGATTTCAGTTCATGGACAGATGACCTGACATTTTCCTGTAGGAATTCTCTGATATAATTCAGATCATTGTTCCATCAATGATGGAAAGCCGTCCTGGCCCCAGATGGCAGCAAAAAACAGGGCCCAAACCATGATACTACCACCACCATGTTTCACAGATGGGATAAGGTTCTTGTGCTGGAATGCAGTGTTTTCCTGTCTCCAAACATAATGCTTTTCTTTTAAACTAAAACGTTCTGTTTAGTCTACCTGTCCACAAAACCTCTTCCAATAGCCTTCTGGCTTGGTCCACATGAATCTTTAGCAACTGCAACGAGCAGCAATGTTCTTTTTTGGAGAGCAGTGGCTTTCTCCTTTTGCAACCCTGCCATGCACACTATTGTTGTCAGTGTTCTTCTGATGGTGGAACTCATAAACATTAACACATTAGCAAATGTGAGAGAGGCCTTCAGTTGCGTAGAAGTTTTGGCCTGGGGTCCTTTGTCACCTCGCCAACTATTACATGCCTTGCTCTTGAGTGTGATCTTTGTTGGTCGACCACTCCTGTGGAGGTATAACAATGGTCCTGTAATTTCCTACATTGTACACAATCTGTCTGACTGTGGATTGGTGGAGTCCAAACTCTGGTTTTGTAACCTTTTCCAACATGGTGACATCAACGGCTCTTTTTCTGAGGTCCTCAGAAATCTCCTTTGTTTGTGCCATGTTTGTCTTCCACAAACATGTGTTGTCAAGAGCAGACTTCGATAGATCCCTGTTCTTTAAATAAAACAGGGTGCCCACTCACACCTGATTGTCATCCCATTGACTGAAAACACCTGACTCTAATTTCACCTTCAAATTAACTGCTAATCCTAGAGGTTCACATACTTTTGCCACTCACTAATAGGTTCCTCAATAAATAAATCACCACATATAATATTTTTGTCCCATTTGTTTAACTGGGTTCTCTTTACCTACTTTTAGGACTGATGATGTTTTAGATCACATTTATGCAAAAATACAGAAATTTCTAAAGGGTTCACAAACTTTCAAGCACCACTGTACATTTACAGCATTAAGCAGACCCTCTTATCCATATTGACTTACATTTGATACAGTCTTACAGTATATAATCCAATCAATTTGGGGTTTAGTGCTTTGCTCAAGAACCCAACAGCAGCAGCTTGGCAACAAAGGGGCTTGAACCCTGGACTTTCTGGTCAGCATTGCCCAGGCAATAAATTAAGAATCGGCATGGGACTCGCAGGGCCAGGACGGAACACTTTGTCAATGAAGGTTGGGACAGAACTCGAATTCAAGGAACATTACTAATAAAAACAGTGGCTACAATATAGACCCACTCCCTCTGGACACCAAGAGGGGGGTCTTGCTATACCACTCGAAACCAACAGACAAATTTCACCTCACTAGAAGAAGCATGACATGAACCATTGGTAGAACCTGACTATGTAGTACAGCCCCCCTTTGGGGCAGCAAGAGAGTATGGGCCCACTTTGTCACCAGTCAGTTCGTAGTAGCGTTCCTTGTCTCTGGGTCCCAACTCAAGCTTTTGTTGTCTGTCTGTGTCCTCCTTACCAGAGGATTGCCCCTTCCTTCAAGTCTCCTTTTTTTGGGTAATGATGAAGTGTACCTGTAGAACATACCGTTCTATACAACAGTATAAATTCCAGAATGAAATAAGGGTGATGAAAACATGGAACTCATAAGAAATACAAATTAGAAATGGATTTCAAACCTTGAAACTGTGATGGAACGCGTGAAGGCCGTCCGCTGCGTGGATGCTTGATCCGTCTGCCATCTTTCCATTCAATAGCTAAAGACAGAATGATGGAAAAATCATGGTGATGTTTTAAAAACAAAACACTAGCATGCCACCAATCCAATACGAAACCTTACCTTTCGGGGGCACAGGCTTTTTCATGATACTGCTGTATTTCTTTTGCTGTTGGAACAGGAATAAAAACAAATTCATTCAACTGCAAGACATAAATTAAACATAGTTTTCATTCCCTATCACACTTCGCTAGTATGTAAACTCTACAATGAAATGGATTTCTGCACTGACAGCACAATGGTTCACTGGTCAGCGCCGTCCCCTCACAGCTCCAGAGACATGAGGTCTGAAGCAGACTGCTGCCTGTATGGAGTTTGCATGTTCTCCTTGTGACTGTTCGGGTTTCCTTCAGGTACTCCAGCTTCCTCCCAAATTCCAAAGACATTCTAGATCCACTGGTGTCTCTAAATTGTTCCACTGTGAGTGTGTGCGAGTTTGTGTGTGTGTGCACCTTGCACCTTGTGCTGCTGGATAGCTAAATAACATTTTATATATTTATCAAAAACACTGATTCATTGTGCGAAGTCTGTGGACTCTCTTATGTGTTTCAGATCATTTCCCTGAACCAACATTTGTCAATCTCCAAGTGTTTGTCCCTGATATTCCCCATAATATGAACCAATAAGTCTGAATACATTGATCTCTCCATGAAGCTGTCCAGACCCTGAGGCAACAAAGCAGTCCCAAACCATGGTGAGCCCTTCACCTTGTTTCACTGTTGGAATGAGGTTGTGATGTTTATTGTGCAGTGGTAGCTTTCCTCCTAACATGGAGTTCCAGTAGTGATGTGGAAAATTCAGGTGATCTTTTGCAAAGTTGAGGTAGTAGCTCATCTGGTGTTGCACAGTTTGTGTTAGTCATCCTTAAATCCTTCAGCAGTGCTCACAGGATGCTGCCTACAGGATGCTGGAGGCTGTATATTTTTGGTAATTAGACTGTTTTCACACCTCAGTGACACTGAGGTGTTTCAAAACTCCAGTAGCACTGCTGTGTCAAATCCACTCAAAGCACACTAACACACTACCACCATGTCAGTGTCACTGCAGTGCTGAGAATGATCCACCATCAAAATAGCACCTGATCTGTGGGGGTCCTGGCCATTAGAGAACAGAGTAACGGGGACAAACAAGGTAAATAGAGAAACATGGACTACAGTGCATCTATGGTAAGTGGACCTGATCAAACGACAATCAGTGTAGAATAACGGATGTGTATCCAAAAAAGTGATTTTGTTCTTGTCTTTGGTCCTTGAGAAGAGCACACTCAGCTCTTATTAATTCAATCACCTGACTTTTTGAGAATCCATACCATGCAGCCGGTACCGTGAATGATCAATCAGCATGTGCAGCAAAGACATAGACAGCATTTTGTATTAATGGTTTAGACAGCATGTGTTTGTCTAATATAAGGACTTGGATAAAGATCAGACCAAACTGGATGATCATTTAATGCAGATGTGCAGGTAGTTCCAGATGTGACTGGACGATTAATGGGTCAGGACTGGAGCTTAGGGGAAAGTGTAAACAAGGGCAGCATGTCTCGACAGCACCATGCGGTCACTTATGTAAAGCCCGAATGAAATGCAAGTTTCTTACTAGCCGGAGCTACGATTAGATGTAAATATGTAAACACCCGCGGTCACGCTCGTGCACGCACTAATTGCGCTTATGGTTAAATAAACATTTTTAAAACATGTTCAATCCTGCGATCGTGGTTAAATAATGTTAAAATGGATAACCATACCTTAATTCCGCATTAGTGTCCTGAAATACGGGGTCCGTTCGGTTCCGTTTTTTCCTCCCTTTCAAAAGAAGTGCGCCTTTTTTGAGGATGGCGTCCAAACGCAGGCGCGCGCCGTCCCTCCTCTGCTACCCGCGCTAACATGACAGCAACGTTATTTTCCCGGGACACAGCAAGCCATGGCCGAATTACAAATTGATCCTCTTTTGCTACACAGTATACTAGATAGGGTGTATAAACCATTGTTTCATACGGTACATAGTGCTCCTAAGTAGGGAGTAATAAAGGTTGTTCGGTTGCGGCACGCTAGGAGTCGACTCCTTCCCATTCCTCATTTCCATTCCTGGTGTTAGAAATCATTAGAGTCGACACTAAGAGCCGATTCATCAAAATATTTAATTTCTGCTGCAAAACAACGAAATCAAATGATGTACAAGAAGGAAGATTACCTGATGTTCTGCAATATTAAGATTCCCGCAATATTTAAGTTACATTGTATATGTTTAGCACACTAAAACCTAAATTATTGTTTATTTTTTGTTTTACTTCATTTTAATTTTGGAGACAGTAGCCTATCTTAGTTTCAATTTAGTGAGAACCATGGATTTACTTTAAAAAATAGTTTATTTTAAAATGCATATGTTAGTTATAGGTTACATTAACTTTTAGTTGTGTAGCCTACGTATTGTTATGTGGATTAATTTCTATATTTGAAAGCTTAGCCGATGGTTCAGGGTTCAAATCCCAACTTTTCCAACCTGCCACCCTTGTGCACTGTTGGGCCTTGAGCAAACCCTTAACTCACATTTGCTTACGAGGGCCTATAATGATGTGTGTCTACTAAAGGACTAAACGTACTGTAAATGTACATGAAACCTAACAGGTACTTGCGTGGTCTAATACAATGGACCCAGGTTCGAGTACCAGCTGGGCAGGTCGGACAAGATTGGTTGCCTGAGGGAGGCGAGGCTGGTCAGGGAGTCATCTCCCGGTGCTGCAACATTGACCTCTACCCAGTTCAGCGATGGACTGGCATTCTGTCCTGGGCACACTTTTGTCTGAGCACTGTGCTCTTTGGGATGCGTCGGCGCTCACGTGACCCTGACCAACAAAAGCTGGGTTAAAACGTGACGTGTGAAAGCTAATACTTGATGAAAACCATGATTTTTGTAAAAAAAAAAAAAAAATACCACGATTAATATTCAGTGTGTTTGTGGGCTGTTAGTACAAGTGTAAAGAGCGTAAAGTGGATTATTTGCACATAGGCTCAGAAACGCTCATTGTAAATATGTAAAAACAAAAGACACCGGATGTCACCGGTCAGACAGCTGTCCTGTTGTAGGTTAGGGAATCATTTCAGTGTGAGAAATCGACTCTTTGGGGTTGACTCTCGATTTCAAATGTCTGGAATAAAGAGAATCGACTCTTTTTGGAATCGACTCTTTGTAGTAGGGAACTGCGAGTGATTTGGGATTGGACCGAACAGCGCACACACCATGCGAAGGATGTGTGTGTGTGTGTGTGTGTCTGTGTGTCTGTGTGTCTGTGTGAGAGCCTCACGTCAGAGGCTCGCGGACAGTCTCGTGGTATGCTACGCTACAAGGCTAACAACAACATCTGCAGGAGTATTGCGAATGCAATACCCGAACTAACGATGTTATATAGACCCACATAGATCATTCCAGAAGCTTCTCTATACAAGTGTTTCTGATTTTCAAATAAAGATCACAAGCGTGTGAATATGGTGATTTACCGCATTCAGAATGAGGTATTTTATCGTATGGCACGTTATTCCGCCATGTTCATAGTGTGTGTAGTGAGGGAGGGAGCTATGTCCAACAGACACCCGAGTGTGTGTACATGTATCTTGTCTTCCTATTCTTGTGAGGACCAAATATCCTTGCAGTCGTACGGAAACCTGTCAGTTTTCGTACTAGTGAGGACTGTTTTCGTACTTTATTTATTTGTTTTTTTCCCAAAGACCTTGATCTGAAAAACGTAAAGAGCCAAAATATTTGCTTTAGGTTACAGAGGTTAAGATTATTAGGTGTAAGTGTATCATTAACTATGGCTACAGTAATCATTATGTCAATGGAAAGTCCTCACAAGGATAGCTAGACAAGAGTGTGTTCTGGAAGACCGCAGGAAACTAACATGACTGTTTTCCAGCAAAGGGACACTAAAATAATTTCCCTGGGTTATTCAAACAGTCTTTACAATGGCTTAGAGACAGTGGCACATGACAAAGAGACAGGAAGCAGAGCTGGAGGTGGCAGAACTTAAGATGTTGAGGTTCTCTTTAGGAATGTCTAGGGTGGACAGGATTAGGAATGAGATCATCAGAGGGACAGCACAGGTCAGGTGGAAAATTGGGAGACCAAAATTCGAGAGGGAAGACTGAGATGGTTTGGACATGTGCAGCAGAGGAGGGATTAGTGGATATATTGGTAGGAGGATGTTGGAGATGGAGCTGCCAGGCAGCTGACTGGAGAGGAAGACAAAGAGGATTTATTTTGCTGTGGTAAATGAAGATATGCAGGGAGTTGGGGTGAGAGTAGAGGACGTGGAGGACAGGGTGAGGTGGAAACGTTTAACTCGCTGTGGTGACCCCTGATAAAGGGAAAAGCCGAAAAAAGAAGAAGAAGAAGAAGAAGATTCAAACAGTCTTTACAAGTTTGCAAGTTTACGCACCCTTGGTCAGCTTTCCGAAGTAAGGAAACTTAAACAAAATTACATGACTCTGGAAGATTTAAAGGACCATTAACAAGTCAGTTAAGTTTTCAGACCATACAGTAACTACAGTTGGATCATCTGGAAAATCTGTAAAGGCTACATCCCTAACCACGCCATACTAAATAGTATAAGAATACCACCAAAAGTAGTCGTAGCAGCATATTGTTCAGGATGCAGCCTGTGGTTGGTGAAGATGCCAGGAAATAATGTTTTACATTTCTAAGAATTTGTAACCCACTTTGTCCCCTCTGTCTCTATCCAAGGCTTTGAATGCTTGTTTTGAAGAATATACCATACACCATATGGCCAAAGGTGTATAGACACCCTTTCTATTTTAGCTATTCTATTAATCCCCACAGAAGTCATATACATAACGTGTACACAATAAACAGAGTACTCAATGTGCACAGTGCAAAGCCATTAGCGCAAGAACACAAGACAACTTGCAGATGACAATAAACAAAACATAAGACAACTTATTCACAGATGACAATAAACTTATGTGTAAAATCCCATAATTTACACTTATTCCCAGTATTAGGCTAGTACATGTTCTGTTGTCTATGCTGTACATCGATGAAGTAATGTTTACCCCCCTAGGAGGAACCATTAGGGAGCTGAATAGCAACAACAGAGCAGGCACAGACAATAGCATTTTCTAGAGCACCTTGAAATAGAATGAGTCTGTTTCTGAAATGTGATCTTAGATACAGTTCCATGAAGGGGATGAACAGAATTTTCCCAAGATGTTTTTTGGTTTGCTACCATCCTATACTCCGTCACTGCTCTAGTGTATACAGTGTTATGCTGTGATGGAGCTAGCCTTCCTGATGAGTTAATTAAGGAGCCTAACATCCCCCCACAGTAGCACTATTTTCCCAGGAGACCACTGCATAATAGATTGGCTACAGTAGACTGATAGAATGGTTACCATAGCTTACTTAACACACTGAAAGACATGAGGATGCAAAACCAATCTGGCTAGAAGGCTCTGCTGGGACTCAAGTCCAGATCCCTGCAGTGTTGGGTGCCACCCATGCACCCGAATTTGTAAATGTGTTATTAAAATGGTTTAAGCTTTGGTGTCAGCAAAGTGTTAATTTAATGTTCAACCATATACAACAACTATAAAAATGTTAACTTACATTTAAAAAGTAGTCAAAAGTGGTGCTTATGTGACATAAAATGTTAAGAACCTAAACACTACTGAACTAGTTTGGTTTAGTCTAAATGTCCAGAATGTGTTTAATCCCTACATGTATTTGACATTTGAATAGCTGGACTATACTCCAGAAATTAATCTATTGTATTTATAATAGCTTATGTAAATGTAATTACACTGAAAACCATTCCTATCTGCAGACGTTTTGGGAAACTCCTGCCCTACAGCAAGACAAGTTAAACCACATACCATACTAAATACAGGTACATCATGTGCTATGCTTTATGCACACTATGCATTTTAGCTTACTGATGACATAGTCTCTGGAAATCCGGTTGTACGTTTCCTGGGGTTATTTATGTTACAATGATGGTGACTGCTTCTCACTGTTAGTTCTCAGCTGTTGCACACTGTAAAAAAAGTGTAAATTTACACACATAATACATACCTAATTTCATAATACATTAGGTTCTTCACTAATTTAATGGTTAAGACACTTTTATTTGACAGTACAGTGGGCCTGTGAAGAGATTTTCATTTCACAAATTGGCTGTATTTTACACAAAATGTAATTAAGAAAACATTGCCATTAACTGGTAGTATTTTTACATTATGTAACGTTAAATATTATGTCACTAAACATGCATTTAGTTGCAATACATTTGCAGTTAATACTGTAAATGTACAGTTTAAAAAAATCCTTTCCTGTTATTTGATAAACAAAACTGATGACTAGTTTTTGATCTTTCAGTGTTTTTGATGACTTACTGTAGTCGCCATTAAAAATACATGAATGCAGAACTGAAACTGATTATAATGTCTCAGTTTGTTAAACCTTCTAAGTTATGTTAACGTAACGGGATCACAGTCGCATCTTGGAATTGGCTGCTGATGCGGCGGTACCCTCTAGCTGTTGGCCTCTTCACTGGCTCCTCATTTCAAGGTGAGTATAATTTTAACTTTTTGATTGATTGATTTTTAGTGTATTGCCTCCATGGGTCTTGGAACAATGTTGATTCTCACTTTTTTTCATCCTATGATTTCATGATTCATAATTTGTGACATTGCATTTGCATTTTCATTGCATTGTTTTTGTTGTTGTGATGCCTGTAGTATGAACATGTATGTACATTTTGAATACAAAATTAAACCTTCTTCCATCATCTTTCCAAGAAGCATTCTTGTCCTCATTATGTGCAGCTTTCTGTATACTGGAAACACAGTATGCTGAATTATATATGACCATACCTTTAATCATACTTAATTTATTAAATTATTGTAGTGTGGTTTCTTTCTCTAAAAACAGATGCATGTTACTTAAAAATCACATTACTTTTTAAGGAAAGTACAATATTTTTAAATGACTAGCAAACTTCCTTAAAAATATGGACATAGCTTTGGTGGCCTGTGATATTTTAGAGTTTTATATATATATACATATACAGGGTGGGCCATTTATATGGATACACCTAAATAAAATGGGAATGGTTGGTGATATCAACTTCCTGTTTGTGGCACATTAGTATATGAGAGGGGAAACTTTTCATGGGTGTTGACCATGGTGGCCATTTTGAAGTCAGCCATTTTGGATCCAACTTTATTATTTCCAATGGGAAGAAGGTCATGTAACACATCAAACTTATTGAGAATTTCACAAGAAAAACAATGGTGTGCTTGGTTTTAACTTGGAACTTGGAACTTTATTCTTTCATGAGTTATTTACAAGTTTATGACCACTTATAAAATGTGTTCAAAGTGCTGCCCATTGTGTTGGGTTGTCAATGCAACCCTCTTCTCCGACTCTTGACACACTGATAGCAACACTGCAGAAAAAATGCTCTCCCGATCTGACCCCCTTAGACTTTTATCTTTGTGGTCATCTGAAGGCAATTGTCTATGCTGTGAAGATACGAGATGTGCAGCATCTGAAATAACGGATACTGGAAGCCTGTGTTAGCATCTCTTCTGCAGTGTTGCTATCAGTGTGTCAAGAGTGGGAGAAGAGGGTTGCATTGACTGATAAAACCAAGCACACTATTGTTTTTCTTGTGAAATTCTCAATAAGTTTGATGTGTTACATGACCTTCTTCCCATTGGAAATAATAAAGTTGGATCCAAAATGGCCGACTTCAAAATGGCCGCCATGGTCAACACCCATATATATATGCCCATATATATATATACATACATGTGTGTATATATATATATACATATACACACATGTATGTATATATATATACATGTATATACAAGTATGCTGGGGCCGCACAGTGTGTACTATACAGTGGTGCAGTATGTAGTATGCAGCATGCTATATTCAAATGCAGTGTGTACTATACACTGGTGCAGTATGTAGCATGTAGTATGCAGCATGCTATATTCAAATGCAGTGTGTACTAAACACTGGTGCAGTATGCAGTATGCAGCATGCTATATTCAAGTACAGTGTGTATTATACACTGGTGCAGTATGTAGTATGTAGTATACTGCATGCTATATTCAAGTGCAGTGTATACTAAACACTGGTGCAGTATGTAGTATGCAGCATGCTACATTCATGTGCAGTGCGTACTAAACACTGGTGCAGTATGCAGTATGTAGTATGCAGCATGTTATATTCAAGTGTAGTGTGTACTAAACACTGGTGCAGTATGCAGTATGTAGTATACAGCATGCTATATTCAAGTGCAGTGTGTACTAAACACTGATGCAGTATGTAGTATACTGCATGCTATATTCAAGTGCAATGTGTACTATACACTGGTGCAGTATGTAGCATACAGCATGCTATATTCAAGTGCAGTGTGTACTAAACACTGGTGCAGTATGTAGTATACAGCATGCTATATTCAAGTGCAATGTGTACTATACACTGGTGCAGTATGCAGTATACTGCATGCTATATTCAAGTGCAATGTGTACTATACACTGGTGCAGTATGCAGTATACTGCATGCTATATTCAAGTGCAATGTGTACTATACACTGGTGCAGTATGTAGTATACTGCATGCTATATTCAAGTGCAGTGTGTACTATACACTGGTCGCAGTATGTAGTATGTAGTATACAGCATGCTACATTCATGGTGCAGTGTGTACTATACACTGGTGCAGTATGTAGTATGTAGTATGCAGCATGTTATATTCAAATGCAGTGTGTACTATACACTGGTGCAGTATGTAGTATGTAGTATACAGCATTGCTACATTCATGTGCAGTGTGTACTATACACTGGTGCAGTATGTAGTATGCAGCATGTTATATTCAAGTGCAATGTGTACTATACACTGGTGCAGTATGTAGTATAATGCATGCTATATTCAAGTGCAGTGTGTACTATACACTGGTGCAGTATGTAGTATGTAGTATGCAGCATGTTATATTCAAATGCAGTGTGTACTAAACACTGGTGCAGTATGCAGTATACAGCATGCTATATTCAAGTGCAGTGTGTACTAAACACTGGTGCAGTATGTAGTATACAGCATGCTATATTCAAGTGCAGTGTGTACTAAACACTGGTGCAGTATGTAATATGTAGTATGCAGCATGCTATATTCAAGTGCAGTGTGTACTAAACACTGGTGCAGTATGTAATATGTAGTATGCAGCATGCTATATTCAAGTGCAGTGTGTACTAAACACTGGTGCAGTATGCAGTATGTAGTATACAGCATGCTATATTCAAGTGCAGTGTGTTCTATACACTGGTGCAGTGTTTACTATGCAGTATACAGGATTTCATCATGGGGTGGCGCTCTCCGGTTCCGGCCAAAAGCGATAGGGAAAGTGGGTGGGGCCCTGACTCAGACAGTGGAGTTGGTGAGTCCCGCCCACTCTAGTATCACCTGCGAAGTTTTTCGGTGCAGTCGCGCGGGAGAATAAATCAACTAAACTGAGCTTTTAATGACCCAGAGACAGAGTGAAACATGTACACGTGCGAGCGCAGGCGCATGAGCCTGCGTGAAGTGAAGAGGAAAGAGCCGGTGCAAGTATTCGCTGGAAGTTTATGGCAGGACTCCCTGGCCATCGAGCTGAGCGCTCCGAATATCAAGAGCGCCACTTCACCCCGCAGCAGGAGCCGCGCTCTGTCCGTGGTCTATGTGGTGCTAGAGGACGCTTCGGTTCCGCAGACTGAGGAACATCTGTCTCTGAGGTGTGTTAGAGAAGCGTGCGCGGATTCTCATGCCGAGCTTGAGACCGTCCCGTTCGAGAGGATCGCACACGCCACAGCAGACACGCTGGATACCTTCTACAACGCAGGCAAGTACAGACACGCGGCACAAACACCTCAAGGGCTGAACAGGGCTGTGACGTTTATTATTATACAGGTAGACTAGTCTTGATACTGTCCAAACACAAGTGAGAGACATCTGCAACACGTCCAGTCGACTTTGCGACTTCTCTGTAACACTTCTACTACACAAATTCTTCATTCAAATCAATGCACTGAGCTCCTCAGGGACTGAACCCACCTATTAAAACAGGCTTTTAGGCTGTATTTATTTGTGTGGTGAGGTTTCATATACACTCGCCCGATCACTTTACCTCCTTGTTTCTGCATAATTATCCATTTTATTAGTTCCAGTTGCTATATAGATGCACTTTGTAGTTCTCCAATTACAGCCTGTTGTCCATTTGTGTCTCTACATACTTTGTTAGTCCCCTACACTCTGTTTTGTAATGATCAGTCTTCCTGTAGTCCGGTAATTCCCAACCTTTTTCGGCTTGCAGCCCAGAGCAAAAGCTGTGGGCCCACACATATATATTGACCAGAAAATGAAACCGATTCTTTGCAAATATTTACTGGCAAAAAGTAAAATAGATACAATAAGTAACATAGCTGTCCCCTTTTTTCATTTTGGGTCCTTGTCTCTCTTTTCTTTTTGTTTTCTTGTCACCTTTAGAGTGGACATTTAAAAAAAGATTTTTATATACAGATGTTTTCAGTGAGTGTGTTATGATGATATAATTTAACATGTGCAAATTGTATTTTGACACACCTGAGTAGACAGCCTCACAGTAGACCCCCTGTGATTGGAGGTACAGACCCCAGGTTGGGAACCAAGGCTGTAGCCCTTCATCAGTGGTTACCGGACACATGTCTACAGGACGCTGGTGGCTGGATATTTCTGGCTGGTCTACAAATCTCAGCCCAGCAGTGACACTGATGTGTTTAACAACTCCAGCAGCACTGCTGTGTCTGATCCACTTATACCACTTATACCAGCACCACATTTACATTTACATGTGCAACATTTAGCAGATGCCTTTATTCAGGGCGACTTACAATTGATACAATCTTACAATCCAAGCAATTGTGGGTTAAGGGTCTTGCTCAAGGACCCAACAGTGGCAGCTTGGCAGAGGTGGGATTTGAACCCTGGACCTTTTGGTCCATAGTGCAGTACTTTAACCGCTAGGCTACCACAGTCCCACCACACTGTTTACACTGCTGTGCATGCTGCCTACAGGATGCTGGTGGCTGGACATTTTTGGTTGGTGGTATATTTTCAGTCCAGCAGTGACACTGAGGTGTTTAAAAACTCCAGCACAACACACACTAACACCACCACCACCACCATGTCAGTGCTACTGCAGTGCTGAGAATGATCCTCCAGCCAAATAGTACCTGATCTGTGGTGGTCCTGTGGGGGTCCTGGCCATTGAAGACCAAGGTGAAAGAAGGCTAACGAAGTATGTAGAGAAATAGATGGACTACAGACTGTTATTATAGAACTACAGAGTGCTTCTTTATAATAAACAAAGTTGATCTAATGGACAGTGAGTGTAGAAACAAGGGGTGGCCTTAATATTCTGATGTGAGTATGTATGCTGTGTTTAATGTGGCCAGTAAATGTAACTCCTCCCATCGTTGTCTGTAAAAAAGTGCTAATACAGGAGGTCAGGGCTGAGGAAGTAATCATATTCTCAAGAAGTCTGATGTGATGTAATGGATCATGTTGTTACATAACCCCACTTGGATATGGTCTGCTTATTTTCTATAGATGTCGCCATTGTTGAGATGAGTGATTCTTATCATCAGACCTCCCTCTTCTATCACCTGGGTGTTAGAGAGAGCTTCAGCATGACTAATAACATCATACTGTACTGCAACAAGCAGGAAAGTGACCTTCAGCTTCTTAAGGTGAGCAGACTGGCCCTGCTGTTACAAGGGTGAAACTGTAATCCTCCACCGAGTTTTATTCTTTGATGTTTAAACATGACATTTATTGACATTTGAGTAATGCGTTTTTTAGTAGTCACATACTGGTCAGGACATCTAAAAACACATTTATATAATAACCTTGAATTCTAATTTGTTAAGAAGAGTTCTTACACAAACTCTTTTATTTTTCGCACGAAAATAGTATCACTCTGCTGACATGTTGCCAAGTAATGGTAAACTTCATGCGCTCGAATTTATACAATCAACTTGATTACTCTAATAAATCACTAAATTCTATTGTTTAATTCTTAATGAAGTTTAACTTTTAGTCATTTTTCCTTTAATCTTCATTTCTTTGCATTTTCTATTTCAAACTGAGGTTACTTGGTGGTGTTAAATAAACCTTTTATAGCATACTGTAGTGTACTTTTTTAGTACCACTCAGTGCACTACCAAAATCTGATTTATACTGTGTTCATAAAACACTGCCCTGCCAAAAAAAAGGTCACCACCTGGATTTAACTAAGCAAATAGTTAAATAGTTAAAAAACAGTTAAAAAAAAGCCTACCATCGGATAATTACTGCACTGGTGATTATGTTTCAGCCCTCAACAAGTTATTTAAGCCTAACTGATGCAGTAGCTTCTCATTTGTTAAACAACGAAAGACACGTCCTGTGGTTGTGGAAAAGATGGTAATCTGTTTCAGAAGGGTCAAATTGTGAATGAGTGGTTGAGGGAGCATGAGCCATCATCCAGTAGTCCAGACCTGAACCCCATTGCGAATCTTTGGGATGTTCTGGAGAAGACTTTGTGCAGTGGAACACATCTCCCATCATCAGTACAAGATCTTGGGGAAAAATGAATGCATCTCTGTACAGGACTAAATGTTGTGACATTGCAGAAGCAGTTCTGTCCAGAGTTGCATTAATTTTCCCCAAGATCTTGTAATGATGATGGGAGATGTGTTCCACTGCACAAAGTCTTCTCCAGCACATCCCAAAGATTTTCAATGGGGTTCCGGTCTGGACTCTGTGGTGTCCAATCCATGTGTGAAAATGATGGCTCATGCTCCCTGAACCACCCTTTCACAATCTGACCCTTCTGAAACAGATTCACATCTTTTCCACAACCACAGGATGTCTTTCGACATGGATGTTTAACAAATTAGAAGCTACTCACTGCATCAGTTGGGGATAAATAACTTGTTGCCAGCTGAAACAATCACCAAAGCAGTAATTATCCGATGGTAGGCTCTTTTTTAACTATTTAAATATTTGCTTAGTTAAAACCAGGTGGTGACCTTTTTTTTTTGGCCGGGCAGTGTATATGCACGAATTAATAAATAGATAGGAAGGGTATACTGGGGCAGGCACAGTGGGGCTCGGTGGGTAGGTTAGCACGTAGCTTTAGCACTGTCACCTCACACAGTGACGGGAACGGTTCTGGTCAAAAGTCCGGTTTGAGCGGTCTGGGTCCTTTCTGTGTGCGTGTCCTTCCCATGTCCGTGTGGGTTTACTCCGAGTGCTCCGATGTCCTCCCACAGTTAGGTTAATTGATTACCCTAAAGTGACCCTAGTGTTTGAATGTATGTATGGTGTGAATGTGTGTGCCCTATGGTGCCCCTGTCTAGGGTTGTTCCTGCCTCGTGCCCTATGCTGCTGGCTAGACACGGCTCTCTTGGCACCCTGTACAAGATAAAGCAGATATGAAAGTAAATGGTGCTGAATGATGAAGGAGAACTCGGCACTTCTAAGTAGCCTATACAGTATGTAGGTCAAACTGGCCCAGTGCTTCTAGTGCTAAGACAGAGTAGAGAATTGTTACTGTTGCATAGCAGTTGTTGTGGACCTACTTTTGGCGGAAATACCTTCATCTGTCAGTATTAAAGCATATTCAGTATGAAATGGAGGGCTACTATTTATTTTGTTTGTTTATTTTTGTTGTAAAAAACTGATGTATAAAAGCAATAGAACATTCGAGGTCATATGTTATCATGAATAACATCATCTTTGTACATTCGGATCCTGACATTTTTGATAATTTTTCCTGGCAAAACTGCCTGAGCTCTGGTCTGCGGAGATGAACATCCCATGTTTGATTGGCGATAAATCTGGTGACCAGGCAGGGCAGGGAATTAATGCAATCTGGCAGAGACCTTCCTGGGAAACCCTTGTTGTGCTTAGGTGAGCATTATCCTGTTAAAAATGCCAGTTGGAAGGCCTGCTATGAGAGGCAACACGTATCGCTGAGTTGTTAGTGTCCCCCATATCACTACTATGGGTGACTGACTCTCATAAGCGATGGCTCCCCAGATCATCACAGCAACAGCTGGGGCAGTGTGTCACTCTACAGCAAATGCAAGATTGAAGTGCTCTCCATGAGACCTCCATACTCAAACTCGACCATTGTCGTATTACAAACAGAGCCTGGATTCATCACTAAAGACGATAAGGTTCCAGTCCATAGCAGTCCAGTTTCTCGTTCACAACACCACTGAGGAACCAAGGCGACAGTGGGTGGCTGTCGGTGACAGGAAACGTAATGGGTGCTGATATATGTGCCCAAATATCGACTCTTCTCTTTTTCCCAGGTGTTGACATTGTCAATCTAGTACAGTCTTCCCGGGGTCAGATAAAATGTGTGCGTCTTACAGCATTACTGATTGGATTGCTACATTTACATTTACAGCATTTAGCAGACGCCCTTATCCAGAGCAACTTACAACTGGTACAGTCTTACAATGCAAGCAATGGTGGGTTAAGGGTCTTGGGACTGTGGTAGCCTAGCGGTTAAGGTAGGTAACTGGGACTATGGAACCCAGAAGGGCCCAGGGTTCAAATCCCACCCCTGCCAAGCTGCCACTGTTGGGTCCTTGAGCAAGGCCCTTAACCCACAATTGCTTGGATTGTAAGACTGTACCAATTGTAAGTCGCTCTGGATAAGGACGTCTGCTAAATGCTGTAAATGTAAATGTAATGTAAATGTCTTGCTCAAGGAGCTAACAGTGGCAGCTTGGCAGAGGTGGGATTTGAACCTTGAACAACAGCTACTCTGACAAGCTGCCACTGTTGGCTCCTTGAGCAAGACCCTTAACCCACCAGTGCTTGCATTGTAAGACTGTACCAATTGTACGTCGCTCTGGATAAGGGTGTCTGCTAAATGCTGTAAATGTAAAATGTGCCTACTGGTTAAGGTACAGGACTATGGACCAAAAGGTCCAGGGTTCAAATCTGCTAAATGCTGTAAATGTAAATGTGAGTCCAGTACCTTAACCGCTGGGCTCCCTACTACCTAGTTAGCTATCTAACTTGTCCCGCCTTTCCACATATGCTAAAGTTATGATTGGATCTTTTCCTAACTTGTCTCCACCTTCCACAAAACTAAATAAGATCTGTTAGATGTCGTCTCTGCCAAATATTTTCGCCTCATTTTTATTCATTGACAAATGAAAACTATGACGAAAATCATTCGGCAACTAAATTAACACTGTTTTTTGTGACATGTTCAGAATTTGAGATATTTTTTCATAAAACACCCTGTTAGATCATTTTGTTCCAGCTTGTCTTAGTAGATCCTTGGTCTTCATGTTGTTTATGTGGGTGTACACTCAAACTCTGATAACTTCCAGAACAAGGTGTATTTGCACTGAGATCATATGATAGTTACACAGGTAGACACTATTCAGTCAGTCGGGGGGGGCTGATGGCAATAGGTTGCACCAAAACTGTGTGTGATGTTTTCACAGTAAAGGCAAATCACAACTTTTCTGCTTAGTGTGTGAGTAATTTTGCAAACTATACTGAGTTTCCTTGCACTTCAGTGTTATGAACTGTTTTATATAGCTTTATGCATAGGGATGGGGTAGCCTAGCGGTTAAGGTACTGGACCCTGAACCAGAAGGTCCAGGGTTCAAATCCCACCCCTGCCAAGCTGCCACTGTTGGGTCCTTGAGCAAGACCCTTAACCCACAATTGCTTGGATTGTAAGACTGTATCAATTGTAAGTCGATCTGGATAAGGGCGTCTGCTAAATGCTGTAAATGTAATGCAACATACTTAGAATTAAATTCATTACA
This sequence comes from Ancistrus triradiatus, assembly GCA_025084515.1. Taxonomy (NCBI): domain Eukaryota; kingdom Metazoa; phylum Chordata; class Actinopteri; order Siluriformes; family Loricariidae; genus Ancistrus; species Ancistrus triradiatus. Next base: position 100,207 of record JAJAGP010002583.1, read on the forward strand.
ATTCCAGGCTGTTGCAGTAAAAAGTTCAAGTGGGATGAACCCTTCTGCAAATCACTGAGGCACTGAAAGATGGGAGATTGTTAAACTGTGTTTCGTTATTGCTCATGTATGATAATTATGTAACTTACGTTACACTTACATAAATAAGCTCCAAAAGTTTTAGAACATTCTGAATACACTGAACTTTTGATATTGTTTGGTTAATTATGGCTTCATAGGAGCAGTGTGGGAGCTACACCTTCATCCCGTACATGGTGTCACCTCAAGGGAAGGTGTTTGCCTGTGATGCGAGCATCATGCGGGGGATCACGGAGCTCCTGCAGCCCAGCTTTACCCTCGAACCTCTGCTGACCCCTTTAGTGGACCAGCTGGTCAAGCTCTTTGAGAACGTGCACATCCATGCGAGGTTGGTTAAGCCCATTAAAAATAAGCATTCGTTTCTTTCCTGATAAAGACAATGAGTATGTTTACATGTACAAAAAATCCCAAGAATGCACATTTTCATATCTTATCACCAAGATTATTTTCACTTCAGTAACCACGGTAGTCTAGCATTGCTCCTTAAAAGCTGGGGTCTGCGAGCTTCTGTTCTTGTTTTTTCTAGACAATGCTACAACTACATTGTCTCATTCTAAGAAACAACTTATTTTGAAAGGACAGTACTGGCCTCAATGGTCATAGAGGTTTTTCTTTTGTGTTGATAGAGCACGTTAGTGCTGGCTGATATGACCTCAATTGTTTTTTGTTTTGTTTTGTTTGTGACTTTATTCTCTAATGAAAGAGTGCATATTGTTGTGATTTTAAAATCACAGGAGAAGGAAACACACCAATGCCCTATTTATTGTTATTTATTGAATATTTCAACCAATTGAAAAATAGCAAACAGCAATTGAAATGGAAACCTCTTATGAAAGAGGTTTCATTTTTGCATTAATGTAAAAAGCAAGTTCCTTAAAAAGGAGAAAATAAATACAGTGGGGCAAACAAGTATTTAGTCAGCCACTGATTGTGAAAGTTCTCCTACTTAGAAAGATGAGAGAGGTCTGTTATTTTCATCATAGGTACACTTCAACTATGAGAGACAAAATGGGAAAAACAATCCAGGAAATCACATTGTAGGATTTTTAAAGAATTTAATTGTCAATCATGGAGGAAAATAAGTATTTGGTCACCCACAATCAAGCAAGATTTCTGGCTCTCACAGACCTGTAATTTCTTCTTTAAGAAGCTCTTCTGTCCTGTATTAATGGCTCCTGTTTGATCTCGTTATCTGTATAAAAGACACCTGTCCACAGCCTCAAACAGTCAGACTCCAAACTCAACCATGGCCAAGACCAAAGAGCTGTCAAAGTACACCAGGAAGAAAATTGTAGACCTGCACCAGGCTGGGAAGAGTGAATCTACAACAGGTAAGCAGGTTGGTGTGAATAAATCAACTGTGGGAGCAATTGTAAGAAAATGGAAGACATACAAGACCATTGATAATCTCCCCCGATCTGGGGCTCCACGCAAGATCTCATCCTGTGGGGTCAAAATGATCATGATAATGTTGAGGCAAAAAATCCCCCAGAAAAAAAAAACTACAACAGAGGGACTTGGATGAAATGGACCTGAAGACGAGCTGGGGGACCAAGTAAACAAAGGGGGACTACCCCAGTAACACACCTACGCCGAGAGGGACTCAGATTCTGCAGTGCCAGGCGTGTCCCCCTGCTTTTCTTAAGCCAGTACATGTCCAGGCCCGTCTCTGAAGTTTGCCCAGCGAGCAATGGATGATCCAGAAGAAGAAGATTGAGGAGAATATCATGTGGGTCAGATGAAACCAAAATAGAACTTTTGGTAAAACCAACTCACACCCCCGTGTTCGTGTTGCCCCAAAACAATCACTGCTCTAGAGAACTGCATGGAGGATGGGCCAAAATACCAGCTACATGTGTGCAACTGCGAAGAAACTTAGAGGGAAATGTTTGACCTTTGTCCATTGCCAACAAAAAAAAAAAAAAAACAAAAGAAACCACAACAAAAATCATGAAGCACAAAACCCCACCCCGCCGGCCACTTGCAACACCCCACAACTGCCCCCTAGCCCTCCCCACTGCACGCCGCCCCGCCCCTTTCCCCGCCTTCACTAACCCCCCCAGACACCCCCCTCTTACCCACGACGCCCACCCCCCCCGGCCCCACCCTCCCAGACAACCCGGTTCTTACCCTGTCCAAAGCACACCCGCCGCCCCTCTCCCCGCCCTAAACACCCCCCCTCTACCCTCCCCCCCCCACTCCCCAGCCACCCGAGGAGACCAACGGCGGCCCAAAGGCAAACCCCAACCCACCCAACCCACCCGCCGACACCACGAACGCAGTGGCGGGCCTCACAGCCCAACTCAACGAACCAAAAAACTTCAACTTTTCACCCCCGTGTTCGCTGTTGCCCCAAAACATCACTGCTCTAGAGGAGATCTGCATGGAGGAATGGGCCAAAATACCAGCTACAGTGTGTGCAAACCTGCTGAAGACTTAGAGGAAATGTTTGACCTTTGTCATTGCCAACAAAGGTTATGTTACAAAGTACTGAGTTGAACTTTTGTTATTGACCCAATACTTATTTTCCACTATGATTTAAAACTAAATTCTTTTAAAATCCTACAATGTAATTTCCTGGATTTTTTTTCTCATTTTGTCTCTCACAGTTGAAGTGTACCTATGATGAAAATTACAGACCTCTCATCTTTCTAAGTAGGAGAACTTGCACAATCAGTGACTGACTAAATACTTTTTGGCCCACTGTAAGTTGCATTTTTTGCAAACGTTAGACATTTTACATAATGCCATGTGAAAAGTAGAAAATCACTTATTACAGCAGTACCTTGGTTTTTGACCACCTCGGAACTCGTCAAATTTGGTTCTCGACCCATTTTGACTAGAAAAATTTCTCTCGTTTGCTCAGTTCTCAGCACACTTGCTTAAACTTTGTTTGAGTTGAGCTGTCCAACTCTATTCACGATTCAGTAAACAATGATTCAGATTGACCTGGACATTACCATAGTCTCATAGCCTGTTTATGCTACTGTAATGTAAATATAAAGGGTATTTTCACAAGACAACTGTGTGCAAGCATAAATGGTTTGTATTTTTTGTGTTTTGTGTCCATTGTGTAGATACAAACGAAAAAAGAATGGTTATATCATATTGGTTGTACTGAAACAAATGCAGAAATGTTAATAAAATATATAAAAGTGAGCAAAATAGCCCAAGACCTGTGAGGGTTAAGCAAATGGACTACCTTTTTGATCATAACAAGGAAAAGGTAATCTTCAGCATCTTGGTTGGTTTTCTGATTTATGCCCTCCTTCACTGGTCAGTGACCTTTGATGGATGGCCTTGTGTGAGCATGGTCATGGTTGTGCCATATTCTCTCCATTTCTTCATTGATTAATGACACGAAAATGAGTTTACTTGAATTTTTGACTTCACAAAATGTTGCACAGTGCTCGTCTAGAGTTTCACAAGCTCTAAACTTATATAATACAGGTAGTTCCTGTTTATGATGGTCCGACTGATATGCTATTTCGACTTTACGATGGGAATCCAATAATACACGTAAATATGCATTCACCAGAAACTGTAGTGAGGAAAAGCTGTGGTTGCGATAATAATCGGTTTTTGTTGTTGCACTTTCAATACATCGTTGAATAAATTACATGAAATATTCAACACTTTATTATAAAATAATCTTTGTGTTAATGTTTTTGCCCAACTGCAGTGGTGATACAGTGGTGCTTGAAGGTTTGTGAACCCTTTAGAGTTTTCTGTATTTCTGCATAAATATCAGATCTTCACACAAGTCCTAAAAGTAGATAAAGAGAACCCAGTTAAACAAATGAGACAAAAATATAATACTTTGTCATTTATTTATTGGGGAAAATAATCCAATATTACATATTAGTGAGTGGCAAAAGTATGTGAACCTCTAGGATTAGCAGTTCATTTGAAGGTGAAATTAGAGTCAGGTGTTTTCAATCAATGGGATGATAATCAGGTGTGAGCGGGCACCCTGTTTTATTTAAAGAACAGAGATCTATCAAAGTCTGCTCTTTACAACACGTTTGTGGAAGTGTATCATGGCACGAACAAAGATTTCTGAGGACCGCAGAAAAAGAGTGGTTGATGCTCTGAAGGCTGGAAAAAAAAAAAAGGTTACAAAAGAAGTTTGGACCAATCCACAGTCAGACAGATTGTGTACAAATAGAGGAAATTCAAGACCATTGTTACCCTCCCCAGGAGTGGTCGACCAACAAAGATCACTCCAAGAGCCAAGGCAATGTAATAGTTGGTTCGAGGTCACTTTCACAAAGGACCCCAGGGTAACTTATAAGCAACTGAATGCCTCTCTTCACAATTGGCTATGGTTAAATGTTCATGAGTCCACACCATCAGAAAAGAACACTTGAACAACAGTGGTGTGCAATGGCAGGGTTGCAAGGAGAAAGCCACTGTTCTCCAAAAAAGAACATTGCTACATTCGTCTGCAGTTTGCTAAAGATCACGTTGGAGAAGCCAGGAAGGCTTATAGGAGAATGTTTTATGGACGGATGAGGACCAAAATAGAGCTTTTTTGTTTAAAAGAAAAAGCGTTTACGTTTGGAAGAATGAAGACACTGCATTACAGGCATCTAAGAACCTTATCCCCATCTGTTGAACATGGTGGTGGTAGTATCATGGTTTGGGCCTGTTTTTGCTGCATCTTGGGGGGCCAGACAAGCTTTGCCAATCACTGATGGAACAATGAATTCTGAATTATATCAGAGAATTCTAAAGGAAAAATGTCAGGACATCTGTCCATAAATTGGAATCTCAAAGGGAAGAGAAGGTGGGTCATGCAGCCAGACAACGACTCTAAGCACACAAGTCGTTCTACCAAAGAATGGTTTAAAAGAAGAATAAAGTTCATGTTTTGTAATGGCCAAGTCAAAGTTCTGACCTTAATCCAATGGAAATGTTGTGGAAGGACCTGAAGCGAGCAGTTAATGTGAAGAAACCCACCAACATCCCAGAGTTGAAGCTGTTCTGTACGGAGGAATGGGACTGATCAACAGCTACAGGAAACATTTAGTTGCAGTTATTGCTGCACAGGAGGGTCACACCAGATACTGAAAGCAAAGGTTCACATACTTTTGCCACTCACTAATATGTAATATTGGATCATTTTCCTCAATAAATAAATGATCAAGTATAATATTTTTGTCTCATTTGTTTACCTGGGTTCTCTTTACCTACTTTTAGGACTGATGATGTTTTAGGTCATATTTCTGCAGAAATATAGAAAATTCTAAAGGTTTCACAAACTTTCAAGCACCACTGTATATACAGTAAGCATTCGGCTCATCGGTTTACAATAAATGCCACTTAGGTTGGATTTGTCATAACGTATCCCCATCGTACATCTGGGACTATCTGTAGTCTAGTGTTTCAGTGATCAGTGCTTATTTGCTAAATGGTAGAATTAAGAACGTTTTCTCTCTGTTTCTATAGCGAGTACGTGCATGAATCGATCCGGAGGGAGATCCGGATGGCGCGGGAACGTTTCAGTGGAGAGTCCTTGAGCCAGGAGCTGAACCGAATCCAGAAACGGCTGGACACTGTTGAGCTCCTCAGTCCTGACATAGTCATGAACCTGCTGCTGTCCTACCGTGACATCCAGGTCAGTCTTTATAACAATAGCATGAACCACACTAAAAATGTCATAACCTCATGTTGATTCCTGTCCACTGTGGTTCGTTATTATGTAATTACATACTGTGAGGCTACATGTGATTGGGAAGGGTACGCTCATTCTGTTGCCTCAGTCTGTTTTCTACAGTTTTTTCTTAAAAGTTTGTGAACGCCTTGGAGTGAGTGACCTGGATTTTTTCTTTCATTAATCGGAAAACATAGTCTTTACATAGTGTATAAATGTCCATTTTGAACACCATGATTACTCCTTTACACTCCAGGTTAGCAGTGTGTGTGTGAACAAAATTGAGGTTCCAATTAATTAGACTAAATTGAAGGTGTCGGTCGTAGAGTTGATCGTCCCTCCAGGTAGGAACCAAGCCACTGCCAGGCTGAACTTGTCATTCCAAGACTGGAGAGTACTAAGCAAATAGTTTAATAGTAAAAAACAGAGCCTCCTATCGGATAATTACTGCACTGGTGATTGTATCAGCTGGCAACAAGTTATTTAGCCCCAACTGATGCAGTGAGTAGCTTCTAATTTGGAAAAACACATCCTGTGGTCGTGGAAAAGATGGTAATCTGTTTCAGAAGGGTTAAATTGTGAAAGAGTGGTTGAGGGAGCATGAGCCATCATTTTCACACGTGGATTGGCCACCACAGAGTCCAGACCAGAACCCATTGAGAATCTTTGGGATGTGCTGAAGAAGACTTTGCACAGTGGTTCAAATGTCCCATAATGAGTGCAAGATCTTGGGGAAAAATTAATGCAACTCTGGACAGAAATAAATGTTGTGATGTTGCATAAGCAGTTCTGGCCAGAGTTGCATTCGTTTTCCCCAAGATCTTGCACTCATTATGGGACATTTGAACCACTCCTCTTTTTTAAACATTTCAGCTATTTGCTTAGTTAAATCCAGCTGGTGTCCCTTTTTTGTGTGTATGAGCCACATATATCTACAACATTAAAATGTACTTCAGATTAGGGCTGCTACTAATGATTATTTTGGTTGTCGACTGATCTGGTAATAATTTTTTTGATTAGTCGCTTGGTCAACGATTTTTTTTGTCATGCCTTCCATCTAGTCAAGTCAAGTCAGATTTATTTATATAGTGCTTTTTACAATAGAGCATTGTCTCAAAGCAACTTTACAAGTTTAGATTATCTCCTAATAACTACATCCAATCCAAAATTGAGCAAGACTAGGGTGACAGTGGCAAGGAGAAACTCCCTAGTTCTAGGAAGAAACCTTGGGAGGACCAAGACTCAAAAAGGGACCCAACTTCCTTGGGCGGCGTAGATGATAAATCTAAGAGCGAAACTAAAGTCATGGAGTCAAAGTTCGAATAAAATGTGAAGTATGCACATCGACATTAAGTGGCCAATTTGATGGGGCTGGAGCTGATGACGGAAGCAGCTTGACTGGAGTTACAGCAGATGAACATCATGTGTGGGGCTGGAACTGCCGGAACACAGCT